>WURT03068906.1:0-32249 GCA_009936505.3 Holothuria glaberrima
ATTCATCGTCAAATTGGGCAAATTTTAGTTGTTTGAACGGTGGCGACCGTATTGATCACGTGATCATGTGTCCATGTGTATAAGTCCGTGGTGCAATCCGAGTCAGTTGCTCAACTGTGTTGGAAGGGCTGATGGCAGCTTACATGGCACACGCGTTGTTCTGGCCATTGGTCGGTGTGTTTACAACTCTGAAGCTTCTGCTTATTCCTGCATAGTAAGATTTTAAATAAATTACACTTTTGAGAAGACTTGCTATTGTAAGCAAGGGTCAGTCAAGCTGTTTGCTCAAAGTAGGTGGGGCTGTTCGTGCAGGTAGTAGTTCCGCGATTCTTTTTTGCAGGGCATTCCAATGTGAAATTGGGTCAAGCTTATTCGCACGGTCGAAAATCACCGTGCATTCAAGCAGGCTTCAAGTGCTTGATCGCACGGTGGAAAATCACCATGTATAGAGGTTCTTCACTGACGTCACAAATACATGTGACCACAACTTATCGCTCGCAACATGTACGCTGTGTATAAATGTATTGGTCAAAGGTTAAAATGTTTAGCGCATTCTTCGTAAAGAATGTTTTCTTGATGATAGCAAAAGTTGTTGCGAAGTCGGCAAGGAAAGTTACAGGGCCAACAGTTTTATTATCGATTTTTAACAAATGTACAGTGTAGAGCTAGGCAAGATGGGTCTCTGAAATTCTTCAGAAGAAATATTTAACATTGGAGGCTATATACTAAATTACATGGTACTCACTTCATATCCAGTGATCCCCTAAAGATATTACAATACAGTTTTTCATTGATCATTTAGAAGTATTTAAACCGATCACAAGAAGCCCACCTGCAAGCCTTCACGTACACATAAGTACAATGGATCTTTAATAGAAAATATTCTTTGAAAATAGGAACAAAACAGTTCACACTTTGTCTGATACTGTACTGTGTATACACAGTGTAGGTCCTGCCTGTGAACTAAATTTGACGTCCAAAATGGCAGAACAAGTAAAATCAAGCCCATTATGACATCACATGAAGAACCACTATACAAGGCAGGATATGTGCTCAAATGTATGTGGGTATGTACGTACGTACGTACGTGCCCAAAGGCCTATACTATACGTGCTTTTGTGTATGATTAGTATAAGATACATAGCAAGCAGTACAGTATGTGACTTTAGTTAGCAGTTAGTGCAGTGCTAGTGTGAGTTGGGGACCGGGACTGGGTGTGATGTTATGAGGAGTGATGGAACCTAGTACGTGTGTACTGTGATATGCAGGGATGAGCCGGGGATAGTGCTGGAACTTGGAAGTAGGGCTGGACCTAGGCCTAGTGCTAGTGCGCAGTGCCAAATCTGCAAATATGCTTTCCAGACAAGATTCCTAACCTGTCGTCAGAATGGAGGTTGATTACGAGTTTGACGGCAATGATGACCTTGAAAAGACACTTTGATTTTTCACCGTGTGAGTAAAAGATCAAAACTACTTGTTCGCACGGTGATTATCCACAGTGCGAATAGCCACGACGTTCTAATTTTCAGGCAAGTCCTATTCCTAATGTAGCTCACAAATAGCGAATAAAGGCTACAGTATAATTTTCGTCTACATGAAAAAAGCCATAGCATGAGTGGGACATGACACGTCTTTAATACCACTTTTGAAAGTGAATTTTGCCTTTTCTATATGCATTGCTCACATTGGAGATTAGCCCTTGAACAGTGCTGTGTGTTTCCATTACACTCCTCCATCACAGCCCTTGTGCACTGTGTACAAATTTTTCACATTCCCGGGCCATCATGTCCAGGGACCTCTCACACCCTCAAATGAGAATATTTTGTCACCAATCTTTTTGTTCACCCTCTTAATAAAGTTCAGATAGGCCTAGGCTATATCATCTACAAAGCCGACTGTTTCAAATAAATTAGTCATCCTTCTGACAATGATACAGCTGTAATTCAGTAATAACTTAACTAGTGATGGAAAATACTGATCTTGGTCTAAATAAGGCAGAAACTTGTCTGGCATTGCCTCAAACTTTTTATTGTGTCATCTGGCATTTTCGTTGTGAGACAATGCCAAAAAAACATGAGACCCATGGTGAAACCATGAGAGTTGGCAAGTCTGCCACATTCCAAATGTTGTGCATTGATCCAACCAACGATGCTCTTCAATAAATGCTGTCACAATCAGTGCATCAATTTTCAATGCAGCACAATCACATCAAGCGATGGGGAGGGGGCATGGAACATGTCCCCCACAATATTTCAGAAATTGCCCATTGACTTTGATTTTTCAAGTAGAAAATTATTGGGAAATAGGGTTATATGCCCCCCCTCCCTAATATTGAGAACAAATCGCCAGTCCTTTAAACTTTTGTAGGGACCAAGCAGGGGGGGGGAAACAACTTGAGAGCCAGCAAGGGAGAACATCCACACACTCTGGGGTCTGGTTCAACCAGTGTATGTCTATTGAAGTTAAAGCTACCATGCAGTACACACATGCATATACAGTAATGCAGGAATACAAAGCACACTAGGGATATGACTGAGTGCAAGACTTCACCTACAGTACTACGCCTAGACATTAACATGCATACAGGAAGTTCCCCATTAAAATGAGACCCTACTGTACAGTAGGCCTAAGCTAGCATGATAGTAGGCTTAGCCTAGGGTGCCTACAGTACTGTACAGTTGGCCTAGTTCTCAAGTACACTTTGTTCCCTTAACTAGATGTAGGCTGTTCATGTTCAAAGTTTTTCCTGCATGTTGCTGTTTGTGCGTGCGTGTATGAATGTAACCAAAGCTATTGGCTATGTCACAATTGAACAGCAAAGCATGCCATTTAGCATACAATAAAATGAACATCTGAGTAACAAGATTTACGTAGCAGCTTGACAGAACGCTTAAAAAACAAAAAAGGATAAATCAAAAGTTTTGGACATATTTGGACCATTAGTGCAAACTTGTATTCTTTGACAGAAAGGTCTTAAACATTAATGGTCTGTAGAGATCAATTAAATACCTAGGAGTAGGCCTATGTGAATTTGAGAAAGATCCTGACCAGTCAAAATGTTTGGAGATGTGGTAGCCCAATTTTACAAATGGCATTTAGAGATACTACTGTAGGTCAGCAGACTGCCAACTAAGGTAGACTGTGGTGATTACTGTACAGTATGTATGCAGCAGCTGGTAACCGAGGAGCAAAATGTAGAAGCACTGCCCCATAAGATAAGAGACTGTCACATGCCAAACAGGTAACAGTGGGCTATAAAGTAGATAAACATCAAATAGGCTACTGGAGTGTAGGACCCTACACTTTCTTTGGCAAATATACGGTATGTTAGGTGGTCATTAGGGAAAAGTATAAATAGCATGATGATACGATGTATATATAATTTATTTTACTGTACACTAAAATTTCCACTGGCCTAGCACATGGAGGTGTACAGTGTGTGTCAAACACACAGATTGTCCTCGGTCCACCAAAATTCCTGGGACCAGGAGCCAAAAGTGAGATTTACTGTCTCCTGGTCCTTGACTGCTTAATGGTCGGCTTGCTTCTAGCCCCTCCTCCAATTTACAGTATTATGTTTACTGTAGTACCATACACCTCTACAACACAGCCACAGTACTGTAGCTGTTAATGATTTTAAAGTGCTCAAGGTAAATATTGGCACACAGTGGTGTGTCAATTATCTTGCACTGTCGTTGGGAACATAACTGACTATGTAAGTCATTGTTGAGCAAACAGAGTGGAGCTATTGTTTAATCAAAGTGCAGCCACCAACTGTATTTAGAAATATAGGGCTATTCCTAGATATATTTGGGGGGGGGGATTCCTCAGCACCTTTCAAGAACTCTGCCAATTATAACCATGTTTTCACTTCTTTTAGCCATTCCACAGATTTTGAAGTTCACAGAAATTGGTTAGCAATAACCTATAGTCTTCCAGTATCCAAGTGGTATTATGAGGTATGAAATTTTAACATATTGTTACTGTAGCTTTTAAAAGGTTTTGGAACGATTTTACATTCGTAAACAGATCCAGTAAATCGTGCTGAGCACCAAGCACAATGGCAGTAGTTTCCATTTTAAAAAGTCTTTGGTATGACCCAGCCAGGATTTGAACCCCCAACCTTCTGGCTGCAAGTCGGATGCTCTAACCACTTGACCATGCAGTCGGTCTGGCCCACTTGAAGAAGTACTAGTAGGATATGCTTAAATTTGCAAAAATTGCGCAATGTATGACATACTTTTTTTCTCCTCTGCAGAATACTTCAGAATGGACACTTGATTATCCTCCTCTGTTTGCTTGGTTTGAATTTGGCTTGTCACAGATAGCAAAGTACTTTGACCCCAAGATGCTTGATGTCTCCAATCTGAATTATGACTCACAAGCTACCATACTCTTCCAGAGGCTGTCGGTCATCATGACAGATTTACTCTTTGCATATGCTGTCAAAGAGTATGTAGCATTATTTTATTGTCATACACCCTTCCATTTACTCACAGTAACGTTACTTGAAAAAAATGTATAAATATTGAGGGCATCATACAATAATTTATATTCTCCTAGTCATACTGAAGGGAACAATGCAGGTGCCAAGAGTCACCCTTTATGACATTGTTCATTAAAAGAATGTGGTAGTCAAACAAAATAGCATTGTGTGGGTTTTTGACCTAATGTAGGTTCCAACTGCTACAAGTCTAGTGCATGGAACTTTTTAATTGTTCAGATACTCTGCATCAAGAGTTGCATTTTACAGTGTATAACTTGGGCATACGGTGTTGGAAGCTTAAATATTCCTGAGCAGCCTCTAAAGGGGCCTGAAAGGGAGATTTACATTAGTTTTGTTGATTGAAGCCAATGATAATTTAAGTACCTAGATTCTGATCCAGACACCTTAATGGCTTTGGTGTTCTTATGGTACCTGCCATCCCCCACCCCTTTTACTAGCAGCGCTTTATAAGGAGATAAAAACTATCCTTCCCTTCCTCAATATCTCAGACATCTTGACCTTGCTGGGAGGATGGTGAAACCAAAATTTTTAAAGGGGCACATTGAGTTGATATTGATTATGTTGTGACATGTTTGTAGGAATTCATTGCATGACAAATGTTTCTAATTAGCCTCAATACCAATGTATTACTTCCTATACTTTACCGGAAATGTGAAAAATTGTAGTTTTTGTGGACAAGGGTTGGATTTGATTAATGCCTTTATATGGTAAACTTGTCTGGTCACAAATTTGTAATAAATGATTTTAATAGTTCATTACCCTATCATTGCCATTTCAGTATGTGTGTAGGATGAACAGAATCTCTTAGTTTGACAATTTACAATCAAGATGTAAGTGAAACTCAACAGGTGTGAAATACATCATGAATTTTGTGAACCGACTCAGTAAGCCCCTTTAATGTGCCCGGGGGGGGGGCAGAAATTTTGGGTTTGTACTAAAAGTGTGCATTTAAGGTTTCATTTGACAAAAATTAATAAATTTTGGAATTTTACTGAATGAGATTTGAAATTTTTCAAATTTTGTCAAAGAAAATTATAACAGGCTTTTGTTGAAGAATCTTTCATCTTTATATGTCCACCAGCTCACTTGTTATTGCTCATTAAATTATGAGCAACAACACATGAGCTGGTGGGCATATCAATGGTCTACCTGCTGCTCTGTCTGATACCTATCCCAAAGGACTACGATAGGTGTAAGGTAGTTTAGAAACAGATGAAGACCATGAATGTGTGTCCTTGTCACACTGGTGACTTCAAGAATTTATCAAAATACTGTAGAAATGCCTCATTAATTTACTCTAACTTTTGATCTTTTAGATACAAACTTATGATGCTAACAAGTTATGCTGTTAAATCTTTGAATTCGGCTATAGCAGATTCAGTCTTCATGCTTAGTTCTCCATACTTAATATGAATTGCAGAACAGCATTCCCTGACAGATATCTCATTTCTCTTCTATTTTCATATTTTTTAGGTGTTGCTTGTTTGTCAGTCAAGCAAAGAAGTCAGCTGCCTCATATTTGTTTGGTGACACCTCTTTTGTACTATCTGTTTTACTACTGGGAAACTTTGGCTTACTGATTGTAGATCGTATCCTTTAACCTATAACAAAGAGTTTGACCCAGTCTAAGAATGAGTTTCAAATGAAATTAATATTTTGAAATCAAAACTTACAAATCAGCAGGTGTAAAGGTAAGGTCCAACAAGATTGAGACTCCTCCTCTTGATGGATTTTGGTCTCATGATACTAGAGTAACACAGAGGGAATTATTCCCAGTTGCTTTTGACATAATTTTTATCAATAATTCTTTCAAAAGGTATTCCTGAAATTGGCTGCCAGATATGAAAGGTGTGGGAAAGTTATGTCAATACTGTGTCATTTTCTGTAAACTTTTAGTCATTAGGAAGTTGGGAAGTTTGTTGGGTGATTAACAGCTGATTCTGATTTAAAAATAAACTTTAAACAATTAAGGCAGTCTTCTCTTGAAAGATGTTGAGGGATGAAAGTATTAAGTAATCACGTTTCAGTAATGTAAACAAAAAGAAAATAATATTGTAAACCTAGTGGGAACAGCTGCATCTTCATAGTGTGTAAGTTGCGGGTATGTTCCTATTCCTGAAAAAAAGAAGAAAAAACAAAAAACCTGCTTTCTCAAATTCACTGACTTTTACCAAGTCTTGTTAGACTTTTCAGTTCCACTTGCATATGAGATGTCTTTTTTTTCTTTTTAACTTCAGTTTTTATTTTCTTTCAGTGCCAAAAAAAATGGACTTGTCGATATCAGATTCTCAAATAGCATTGAATACTCAGTCTTTTCACATGACATTATTTTCTGAATGATAGATGGATCTCCAAAATAAATGAAAATAAATTTTAAAGCAAAACATAACATATGATATCTGGTTAAAGGAAAGTGAGCTTCAAGTGGGAAATGGCAGCATCCTTTTGAATGAATAGAATGGCTACATCTTAGCAATGGCAAAGATATGAAGATGCAGTATTTTGTAAAGGATCAAGAATTTTCCTTTGTTTCCTCCTATGGTACTATAACTTCATCTGAGACATGAACCATTCTCTCCCCCTTTAAGTTTTTGTTTCATTTGATCATCTTTCCACTGATTCTCTACTTAACACTATTTGTCAGACATTCATTTTCAGTACAATGGTTTTCTTTCTGGAATGTTGTTGATGGCCATTGTCAGGATATGTCAGGTAAAGTATTATTTTATGGTCTTTGTGCTTTATTTAAACTTTGAAAGTATTTGTCTTTTATCTTTTTTTTTCTTTTTTTTTCTATCTTTTATCTTTATGTAACCACAAGAAGTGTACAAAATCTATCCAACATGATTTGATAACATGGAGTTATTTAAAATTTGTTGTGGCTCTATGTATCATGCAAATGGGTGTCATTCATGGGGAACATGTGCCTCCACTTTCGGAGGGAGAGGGGACACACTATCAGATGCCACCTCCCCAGGTTTAGTGATAGTGATTATTTCTCATGTATGCACTAGACCTATCAGACTTACAATGACCTGTATATTTTACAAAGGGAGCTCAAACATTTTGTCATGACAATGATGATAGTTATTCACGTTTTATTCTCAACACATGACCTGCCCAATGTTCATAGAATCATTCTTTGGCTTGAAATAATGATTATAAATTCCATTAAATGTGGACTCCAGAATGATGGATAATAATTGCAATGTAAAATGAAGGAAAAGATCGAAAAATATGGGAATTTTTTTTTTCCAGCCATCCATCATAGTTCATTGTCTCATTATTACTTCTTGTTTGACATCTTGAATGGAATTACTGTTCCAAAGCTCCATGTATGTAGCCATTACAGTCGTCCATCTTCCCACCCACAAGTCCCGTATCATCCTGAGATCAATCAGCAACTAGAGATGGGCTTTCACAACACATGTGTTCTGTTAGGTTCACTTCAAATGGCATTTGAAAATAGTTAAATTCTTCTTTGTAATGACCTTAATTGTGGAAATACCTCAGAGCTGGGCCCCTTAACCTTGGCAGGATATTACTCTTGGACCCCAGATCATCAGTAGGAGTTGGTGGATCATTGCAATCTGCCATTTAAGTCATCTGTCCCTTCATTAATAGCATTGTTGCCCTTCATCATGTAGAGACCTGCTAGAAATCATTCTTTCCATTAACAGTGACTGTTATTTAAGAGAAAAGATAGAATAATAGGTAAAATGAAATGTTAGGGTAAAGACTTTGTCATTGAATGTGTGCCTGTTACTGTTTGAGTAAACCTTCACCTATAATCTATAGTAAGTGAGAATTGAAATGAAAATGTTAACACAACCGTATCAATATCATTATTAGAGTTTTGTGTTATTTAATAATCTTTTTGTGTACTCTTAAAGGACAGGAAAATATAGCTTCCCTCTATTTCCTTGAATACATTCTATATTTTGGAAGATGTATTGAGGGTTGTGAAGTTTTATGTAAACTTTTTAGGCCTACAAATGTCATGGCATTTCCCCCCCCCCCCCCAAAAAAAAAAATATCAGAAGTCATGGTAAATGTGTGTACTTTTGTATAGAATTTATAGCCTGATTTGAGTGCATATATCATTTGTATTTTCACCTCAAATTTCATACCTAAGAAAATGTATATTTTTATGAGTTTTTATTGTTTGGTCCAGTGTTTGCACTAAGGATTTGAGACTGAGGGGGAAATCCCCCATTCATACAGTTTTTGGGGGATTTGCAGTACTAGGGGGATTTCCTGATTTCAATTTCCAAAAGTTTAATTTTACAACACACCGACAGGATTGACTCATAAGGTGTACGAAATTGTGTATAGTAACATATTCTTCTGTGAAAAATTCTCACAGTGTTGTGCGATATATGGGAAATTATTGTTATCGCAAAAATTCTTTTTGCGAGACGATACGATAACAGGAATTCAAAAATGATGATAATCACATAAATGATCACTTATGTAGAGTTTGCTTTATTCAGCTATCAGAGTTGATGAGTTTGCTCGTAGTTTTGTGTGGTGCTGAGCAGAAGTAAATGGGGTATATTTAATTTTTTCATTGAAAAATTGAAAGGGGGATTTCCCCTTTGCATTTTATTTTTTGGGGGATTTTGAGAACAGCTGCGGGAATTGTGCAATCCTACACCTTAATGCGAAGACTGGTTTGGTCATGAAACTGTCATAGCAAAGCATGTAAGTTTGTAGCCCGGAGAGGTGCAGGAACCCTGTACATTTATGTAGGATAGGCAGCAAATAAGATGAAGAGAGTACTGCACAGCAAGCAAGTAAGAGGTTGGGGGTCAATGAACTTGGAGAGTATTGTGAGTGCCCACTTGCAAGAAGGCATTACTGTACTTTCACAGCTTTTCATAACATCCCCACCTACAAAACTGGTGTGAAGCTAACGGTGGTGTAATCCAGTGCACATCCTTGCACCTGATTTGCTATGCCCTCATGGTGGTACCTGATAAGTACTGCAGGTACCCCAAACCAGCAATCTAGCATTTCTGGCAGTGTGAGAGCTAATGCATTTGTCTTGTACTTTCTCATTGTCATAGTTTTAATAATGTTTGGTTTTTCCTTTCAGGACAGAAACTTGGAAGGAGCCCTGTGGTTTGCTGTCCTCCTTAATTTCAAACATATATATGTTTATGTAGCACCTGCCTTCATCATTTACTTACTTCGAAGTTATTGTTTCACAGAGAGCAACAAAGGTAACATTAATTATTTCTTGCCAATTTACGATACCATGTATGATAAGTCCAGTATGTTGAGTTCCCTATTTCCTTTACACCTGTGATCATATCCAGGCTATGAAGCACTTCTGTTAATTTGCAAATAAACTCTGTAACATATTGGATCTGTTTTGCAGTAAGTTTTATAGAAATGAGGCTACAAATTGGTAGATTTTTACAAGGATCTTGAAAACCTTAATCCATTTAATTTCTTGACTTTTTGTCCTAGGTAAAGAAATGCAAAAATATCAGCATATATTCATTTAATAGAGACTGAGACAGAGGAAACGCTGTGGAGGTATACTTAAGCAAAATATTACCTTACGTGTTGTCTGGTGAAACCAGAGGCTTAGTTTTCTTGGCTAGAAGGATCCCTATGGGGCTTTTACCTTGTCACAAATGCCTACAGACATTTCTGGTGTTTAAGAAACAAAATCTATCAGAAGGATAAGTTCCAATGAATTTGCTTCACAAACTTTCTTTAGCATGTATTGACAATCTGACTGGATAATCCAAAAAGTCAATTGGTTGATCCACTGCACATTTGTTGCTACAGCATAGCTTCCAAGTTGCAGTTGCAAGGGTTTGAGCTAGCAGGGATAAGAGAAAGACCAGTTTTTATTTTCAATATAAAAGAAAGACATAACAATACAATACCTCCATCCTTCAAAATGGCAATAAACTCAGTTTTTTGTATGGAATATGAAGGAAAAGTATTAAAAGCTTCCATTTTTGAGTCTTTCTACTTTTCTACTAGCTAACATGAATTAACATGAAAATGTATTATTTGTATTCCATTTTCAGATGGATCAGTAAGATGGTTTTCACTCTCTGTCTTAAGACTTGCTGCTTTGGGGTTCATTGTCATCTCAGTCACTGGTTTATCTTTTGGTCCTTTCATTGCCATGGTGAGTATTGTGATTGTTTAGTATTAAAGTGATAGTGACGCAGATGTATCGTGTGGTCTAGTTTTGGGAAGTGGGAGTCACAGGACTTGTATGCATTGTGAAATTCTCAGGGTTCCCTTTCTCTAGTCAAGAAAATGATAGTGAATTTGAGCAGAAATGCCTCAAGTCACTGGAGAGCTAGGGAACTTGAGTGACCCGAGAGAGGTTTTGCTTGTTTTATTTTGTCTCATGTGGAAGCAGCATATCCAGTCTTTGAAGACATTTTCAGTTTCAACAAAAAATAGGTCAAAATAATCTACCTGGAATTTTTAATATTCATTAGGGAGAATTCAGTCATAGATTAGTGAAAGAATTTTATTTCCATCAAACACTGGTTACCCCACTCCAAGATGAAACATTAATTTTTCAGATTCCACAACTTCTCTTCGTGTACAATAGTTGTGTAAGATCAAGCTAACTAGCAAAAATTCTAAGATCGTTATTAAATAGGAACCTCCTGCAGAATCTAAAAAAAGGCATCTCTATTAGTATAGTTTAAGGTAAAACCAGAAGCCTGAGTTGCATTGTTAGTCCTCCATTTTCTGTTCACAATAATAAGAAAATTGGTCAGGAAAAGAGAGGCTTACCTAGCCCTTGTGACTCTCTTAGTACTTTATAGACCATATAAAGTCTTGAAAGGTGTATCTTTAACATTGGATCAAAACTAAAAAAAATATTTGTTTGCTGTTTGTAAAATCTTGTTCATCATTTATAACTTTGAAGGGAACCTTTATTAAGGGGAACTATTGCACTTTTAAGGTTCACTGCTTTGCTGATGCAAGAGGTATACTTCAACTAACAGTTAATAGACACTCTCTATATCACATTTCCAAATGCTGATTCTTCATGATACATTAATTCAAGAGAACCGTATCATTGTAGTTGGTTCTGACTTTAAAGCAGCTGTTTGTTTGAATTGTGAGTTTGTGACCTTTGAAGATGTACTGAACTGTAAGAAATTGTTTTAGTAATGATAATGAAAACGTCTTAAAGAAGCTACTTGTTGCTAGTGACCTTTAAAGCTGTACTCAACTGTACATAAATTTAAAATTCTATAATTACCCTGATTATGTAAAAGCACTGATTACTATGCCATTAACATTTCTGCCATGCTGCTGTTATTGCGCTGTAAAGTACAATTCACAGTATGAGAGTTATGTCATTCTCTGTTAAGACGCAAAGTTTAAATGAATGTGTCTGGTTTTGATTAGAAAGAACATTGCAAGTAGATTTTGTGCAGTAGACAGTTGCCCTGAGGATGAAGGCAGTGTTAACTATCATGAACTTCCTTCAGGGAAATAACCTCCTGACTCGGTTTAAAGAGCTGATACCTCCAATCCTAGAGCTTCTGTAAAATAGCAGTTGGACTTCTCATCATTAGTATTTTAAAAAAGACCTTTGCTCATTGTCCAAAGAAGTCAATACTTATTCTGTGTATGTTCTCTTTCATAAATCGTGGCCAAAAGTGCCCCCAGAGTAGGAGGTAGAGAATAAGGTTAAGAAAATCTTTACTACACCATGGGACTGATAATTCAATTCAGGCCCATGGTTTTGCCTCTTAAATTGTTAGCTTGATGTAATACTTACCTATCGTACACAAAGAGTCAAAGTTGTGGAAGGCAATAGGGCAGTCAGTCAATGTTAAATTTAAGAGACTGTCTCTATTAAATGATCATAAAACAAATTTTAAAAAACTTCAAATAGTAGTGTCCTGGTCAAAATCTCAGACAATCAAGCCTTCCAACTGTTGATCATAATGTACAATAGTGTATCTACCAGAATCTGTGTAAAGGGGGAAATGTGTTAGACAATTTCTATACATCTTTTGTAGATGTTTAATGCAATGAAAATTTTTTTGCCAAAAATGCTTCCTAGATTACGTCAAATTGCACTTCCCAGGTGTTTGAAGTTTAATCTAATCATTCTTAATTTTGAATTCTCATGTTTTGAGAAGTGAACTCTTCAAAATAAAAAAAAAAAAAAGAACAATGAAGCTAAGCAAGAAGAATTATTTGGTAAAATAATTTTTTAATTAAAAAAAAATAAGAAAAAATAAGAGTTTAAGCTGCTTAGGAGGCATCCCATCCAAATTTCAGGCATCACACTGTGTGAGGTATGATGTGTGATTTGGGTTCAGTACATACGAAAGTTCTAGAAGAAAAAGTAGAATATTGTTTATGTACATGCTGCAAGTGAATGCGTGAGCCCTTTAAGCAGTTACACCCTTTACTTGATTCACTGTTTTGATTTTGTCATTTAAAGTGGCAACTGATTGCATGAATTTATCTGGTTGTGACTTTTATGATAATTCGTGAAAATTTATAACTGTTAGAACTTTCTGCTCTTGTTTTGCTGAATAGAACCAGCTGCCTCAGGTACTGTCAAGACTGTTTCCTTTCAAACGAGGTCTGTGTCATGCTTACTGGGCACCAAATTTCTGGGCACTGTATAATATTGCAGACAAAGTACTTTTATTTGGAGGTGAGGAAAACACAGTTTTCTGTAGTGTTGGACTGATTATGGTATTCATCATTGGTATTGCGGCTGATATCCCCCAATTTAGTCAGTGTGGGTATTGGTAAATTTTACATAAAATGCTGATTCTCACCAACCAATATTTCTCATCTTTTCTTTAATAAAATAAAGTGTTGGGACCAGTTAACAAATTTTGAAAAGGAATACTCACAAAGTATTTGCAAACGGTTAACGAATACTGGCAATTATGGTGATGCCAAAATGAAAAATGAGTTTAAGTTGATATTTCATCATTTCAATTTCTGTTGCTTTCCCCAGCTCGCAAACTTGGCTTTCCTTTCAGCAACTCTACCATCTCAGCATCTATGACAGGAGGTCTTGTCCAGGAATTCCACCATTCAGTACTACCATCTGTACCACCCTTGGCCACATTCATCCTTACAGTACTTACCATTTTGGTAATGTTACTTATTGTGCCCTAAAAGTGTTTCCTGTAAAGAAGAAAACTCTTTGCTTAATGACCAAACTCAAAAAATTTAAGTTTTTCACTCATGATGGTCTCCACAGGGCAGATACGTGAAATTTCTAAAGAGGGGAGGAGGTGGGGTAGGTTAAGAGGGGCTGGTTTGGAGGAGGGATATCATATAGGGCCCATTAGGATATAACATGAAATTGCACTTGAAAACAGATATTTTTCAAACATTTCTGTAATAACTATGTATAGTTCACTAGCAAGGTGAAAAGGGGTACCCTGTCAGTGTTCTTGGGGGCAGCATCCCTGCTGTCCCTCTCCTTCCAGTGTATAATACATTTCTTATTTGCTGTGTAGCAATTGAACGGATGGATCTCCCTGTCTATACCCTTTCTTTTTGGAGAATGGGGGCTTAGGGGACAGGGACAGGACTCTGCTCTAACCCCAAGGCAGGTATGCTGCTGGATTTTAAAGTTTCAAAATTTCATTTAAATATGGAACTACTTTTTGGTTTTAATAAATTTTCTCTTATCTTTTCAACAGCCTGCAGTTTATCATCTATGGAGATATTCAGGTGGTTCTAAGGCCTTCATTCGTTGCCTTGTCCTATGTGCCTATAGTTCTTTCTTGTTTGGTTGGCATGTCCATGAGAAAGCTATCCTTATCATCATTATACCATTAAGGTAGGTTTTCATAAAGACATTGTGCACAAGCTTTTTAGAACATATTGCCTTGTTCTCTATTATTCTCAATTTCTCAGTATTCTCTGCATTGTGTGGTTGGAAGCAGTGCCAAGGGGAAGGGTCATGAAGCACACAAAATTGGTGCTTCATAACTTAATACTTAGGTTTAACTCATCCTCGAGATGAAAATTTACTTGCATGTAGGATCTAGAGTAAGCTGTACTAACATCAGTGCTACCAGACACCTTTTTTTCTGAGGTTCACAGCCCACAAAATATTTTACAGGTTATATTATGGAAAACATATATATTGAAGGGACTAAAGACCTCATGTATAACATCATGTGTTTACAAACCTTGAAGTGCAGCTGCTGTGAGAACACACACATATGCAGTTTGGCTCACCAAGTAGTGCAGCATGTCCTTTTTAAGATGGCAGTTATCAGGAAGGTCCATACTTTTAGCTTCAAGTGACGGAAGTCACTGTGTTTTGAATAGACTTTTTCTCCATACTTTGCTTTTAAAGAAGGAAATTCTTGCCCAGGGATGTGTGCCCATACAGCACTGCACTAGCAGGCCTTCTAGACACCAAAAATTTTTCACCCAGCACTAATTAAATAATGCTAAATACAGCCGGGGGATACTTTTCCATCAGTCAAAGACAAACTTGTAATATTACCCTCCCCTAGTCTTTAACAAAGGATAGTGATTTAAAGTGTTAGGCACTCATGACAGCCTGGGCACATCCCTGATGTAGCTCTCCACTTTTTTGAAAATGCTTGTACAAGGTATGATGTGCATAGAAATAGGGCATAAACAAATGGGCTAAACAAATACAGTAAAACCCCATTTATCTGATCACATCTGGACCAAAGGTACAGTAGTTGGGATAACAGAATGCTTTGGATAAAAACAGCTTCTTGGTTTTGCCTCAAGTATGTTACTGCTTGTTCCATAAGAAAGAGTCCCAAACCATGTACAAATTTATTTTGAAACAGCTGGCAAAATTACAGACAAAATCACCCAAAATATTCAGTTATTTTTATTTTGGTGACCGATGATATGATGAAAAATTTGTAGACTTCTAAAATCCAGAGATGTTGTTCCCCAAATCTGAGTCTATGGTCTTTTGAATGACCAGTGTTTTGTACACACAACATGTATGCATGAGCTGAAGCGAAGCATTTACAATCTTGAGTGGTATCTCGAGTATAAATTAGGCATGCATAAAATTCCAAAAATATTACAGACATACTCTAGGTGGAGAGTACTCTGAAACAGCCATTCGCAATGTTCTTGTAAGGTCTTCTGTGGTTTCTTTTAGGTGTAAAGCCCACCACAATGCTTACTTTACAGTTTTAGACAAACCAGCCTTTACACTACCCTAACATAGTATAAGTGGGACATTGAGCTTACACCAACTCATGACTCCTCCCAAGAATTTCAAAACAAACACACATGATTTTTCTTCCAAATATGACAGAGTGAGCTTAAAAAATATGAGGTTAGTGTGGATAATGAGGTATTCAGATGAACAAGGTTTGGATAAAGGGATTTTACTGTAATATATAAAGCCAATTAATACAGTAGCAATTCATTAAGAATAATAAACTAGCCTTATGAATTGTTCTAGTCTGGATCAAGAGAGGTCGCTATATAGGCTTAGGCAACTCCGATATTTTTGGAGTCTGATTCCTGCAGTCTGACTAGTCGCGACTCTGAAGCTATAGTCTCGACTCCTACTTGGTATTGGTTCAATGATGTCATAACTGCCACCTACACATATATGACATAGTTTGAGCAGGAATTATCGTATAGACAATGTAGGTAGTAAAGGATACGCACTACTATACAGTTGTGCATGTGATATGTGGGCATTATGTGTTATGAATGACATACTGTACTAGTCTACTGAATACAATTACTGACATTGAAAAGGGGCTGTAGTGCACAATAGAATTTCATCAGTGGATTGAATGGAAATGTGGAAAATATTTGATGTTATACTTTTGAGTAGCACACAAAAAATGATCTACATGAATGTTTTTTTATAGTTTTAAAAATTCCACCGGAATCTTGACTCCAAAAAAGAAAGGTGGAGTCCAGTCGCAACTCCTGCCTAAGAGTCCTGACTCTGGAGTAGAGTCGGGTAACCCGCCCAAGCCTATTGCTATATACCCATCTCTCACAACATATTTTATATTTGGCCTTATTGATAGAGGCACAAGTGAGGAGCTTTTGTGAGATTCACACCCTCTACCGATGCATATGAAGTAGTGTTCATGTATGGTATGTTGTATGTGTACCTGTGGCACTATTGACTTACTTCCATTGAATGGTCACTTTGAATGTGTGTTTGCATCTACCTGTACATTTAACTTTTTCCCCAATATTGCATCTGTTTTGCTCTCTATTGAAAATGTCAGATAGGTATAAATGATTTAATAAAAAGAAGAGGCAACTGCAACATTAATTTGTGCTTATGCTACTGGAAATCCATTCCTCATGAGAAAAAATCCTTTTGATACATTATATTGGGGTGTGTCCAGAGGTCATTTGGCAGTATGTAGGACAGTCTGAATGAGAAATATATAAGTTTATACCTCCTATCTCAAACCATGACCAGCCAACTCCCCTAGGACAAATCTCACCAGGACCATTCTCACCCAGACAATTGCCAGCCTGGACAATTTGCCCCTGATAATAGACGTGCTGGGATGTGTATTCACGCAGTGCATCATGGGATGGGTCAAAGGTGAAGTGAACCACATACCTTTGCAGCAGTTGTCGATTATGTATACTTCTTTTGGACGTACACATGCCATTGGTATTACAAGCACATAGAGTGTTGTACAGGCCTAATGCACGTTTGCCGGGTAGTCAAGTGGATATTCGCGCTTGCACGCATTGTAAATGAAAAAGGTTGCAATGGTACACTTGACCTTGTGACCCTACCAGAAGTTTTGAATCACCCAACTTGTCAATTCCCAACCATGATGACAACTACCCCCAGTCTACTTACCCCACCAAATTACAATTAGAATTGTTTCGGACGGAATTGCCCAGGATGGGAAATTGTCTGGGATGGGAATTATCTGAGGGGTAGTTGTCCAGGTAAAATTGTCCCAAGGGAGTTATCGGGGGGGGGGGATTGTCCGAAAGGGGTTGTCCTAGAACTGTTTCTCAAACAATTTCATTCCTCAAAGCAATGCTAGAGAGGTATTGTACAATCTACAGGAGTGGTGGATTCTAATATTAATGAGTGACTAAGTTTAATTTCATTTGTGGAAAATTATTTTGCATCCAGGCTTGATGCAGTTTTGTAAGATTTTTGTCATTTCCAAGCATTAACTACCATTAAGTGAGGCTTCAACATTTGATATGCAAATGTTATTTGTTATGCAATTTAATTTGGTAAAATCCACATGGATGTGTTGGAGTAGAGTTAAATACTATGTGCTTTTGCTGTGACTGTTCAACTTACCCACCTCAGGTCGAATGCCATCTGGATGGTTTCCCCTCAGACTTCTTACCTGAGACAATTTACCCCTGGACAATTTCCACCCTTGACGTTAGCCTGACACAATTTCCTCACCAGACAGTTGCCTTCTCAAGTTCTCAGACACCTCGAATTGTTGAGGGACAGAAATGTTCAGTGGATACTTTCTTGGAGGGAATTTTCTGAGGTAGATATTGGCTGGGTGAGGATTTCCTTGGGGAGTTACCTGCATGGGAAATCTATGTAGGGAGGTGGAAAGGAATTGTCAAGGCACCATATATGTAGAAGGTTGCTCCTCGAATGGGGGTATCATTATCTCTGAGACTTAGCCATTTTCAGATAATGTCTCAGCTCCTGTGATCAAACTGTCCGTAATCCAGGATGTATCGAGGTACTTTCATCAAGCACCTGGTATTTACTATGAGTTACTGCTATTCCATGACTAAATGGTTTATTTCAATTACTGATGCAGGTTTCGTGATCAAGGGGACCACGTTCATGGTTCCACATACCTCAGTCAAACTGTGTATTACTTACATCACTTTTTGAGACTGGTTATTTTTTGAAGTCGAGTCACTTTCATGTTATTTTGTAAGATTTCCCACACTCCCATAGTGATATATTTCCCACTTTTACTTCCCATTTAGTCTTCTTGCTGTTGCCTCTGTAAATGATGCCCGTGTGTTTCTCATCCTCTCAACTGTCGGACACTACTCACTTTTCCCTCTGCTATATACTCCAAAAGGTTTGTTTTTTCTTTTTTTTTTTAACCACATCAGTCGACCATTTTGCACAACATTATGTTCACATAAAGATAGCAATGTCTCATCAGGTTGCATTGGAATTACAAAGTTTGCCTTGTGGAAAGGCCGCGAAGATAAGTGAGAGTAATCCTTACATTAAATAAACAAATAAAACAAGGAGAGAGAAAGAAATGGATGTTCTACAGAAATCTTGAACATCTTTTTGCAAATTTTTGGAAGGAAGGGGCCTCGCTCTACCATCTGATTGATCAAATTATCGACCAATTTGGGACAATACCTTGTCTTTAGGAAATAAATGGTTGTTTTTCAAAGAGTGAAGAGGCCCTTTACCATGACCATCAATTCCAGTTGTTTACTTTCAAGCCTCATCTAAATGGATACACATTGTGTCTAATCAAACTATCCGGCACTATTCAGGCAAACATTGTCTTCTTTACATTCTCTAAAATCGAAAAGGTACATATGTCTTGTCATGGTGGATGAGACTTTGCCATAGCAACCCTAATCACCCGATTAGTGGGGTTCTTTATGTGTAATGATATTTAGATAGAATTACAAGATTTACCAGACAGACCAAACAACAAAAGTTGCAATGGCCAACACACAATGTGTACCCTTCGGTGTGATACAGCCTGTGAAATGTCAGAGTAAATTGCATCTGTTATCAGCAACAGCTTCAAATTTCTTAAGGGGGGATCAATTTATTTAGCAGAAAAAAAATCCAAACAGAAAATTTAAGCAGCAGCTTTAGGTAAGGCCCAAAAGAAGAGGCTTACCATGATTTCAGGTAGTACAATAAAAAAGTCCTCTTGACCCTTTGATAACAAATATCTGGTGTATCCAGCATTCATTGCTATACAGATGAAGGATTGAGTTACATAGTTTTCTGGTTGATCCTTTACAATGCAGGATGAAATACTTACTTTATGAATTTTAATAAAGTAATCTGTTGATGATATTGTTTATAAATTATTCATGTAATAGTTAGGAGGTTCAAAGTACATTTTGTGCACTCTACTGGAATTTTTGAATATTACAAATAAAGCAAATGCTTAATACAAGGGTTGGCGACCTATCAGTGGTGTAGGCAAAATTATTGATCCATTTCATGGGAAAGTCAATATCATCTTTGCCTTTGGGAAAAGTTTACATGGTTAATGGTTTGTGTATCACACTGTGTAAAGATGACGTGATTGGGACAGTAAAACATTAAGAACAATTCATCTCACCGTATTGAAGATAGATACTGTAGGCCCATTAGGTGTTATTTTTGTGCCTTCCCATGCGTGGGAGAGTTGCATGCTTTTGTCCTATGGTGAACTGACATTTGTACCACAGTAAAGATTTTACTAAATGACATGTACAAGTTAGGCATTATGGGGCAATCTTCATTGAATACTTGCTAGATCTAGGCACTTGCCATCATTCCCTTCTATTGTTGTAATAGACAATAGGCAGAACATGATCCCACAGTATATATATTAGGAGTCGGGATGGTGCCATTTCCCTACCTCTTTTCAACACATCCTGCCAGTTATGAAATCTTGTGCTGGATTTCCTGTTCTCTCAGGAAAAACGTTTACAAAAAAGTTGATTTTATATGTTGCAACTTATCAAGACAACCCCCCCCAGCAAGATCCCCTTCAAAATAAATTTGGAAAGGAATTGAACCCCTTCCCCCTCCCTCCCTCTCCCCCCCCCCCAAAAAAAAGAAATTCTGGGATCCAGTGCCAGCACTGGTTGGTAGGCATACAACACATCATTCATTTTACATGATACACAGAGTAATAAATGTTGATAAATGTTTGGCACGTGGAAGTTGACAACCTTAAAGTTGTTATGCAATTTTTTTTTTTGTTCTTTACAGAAACACCGATTAAAGTTTGTGTATTCTGTACCTATACTCTGTTCACTTTTCTTGCTATTAATCGATTGCACAAGTAAGTTTAACTTGCAATGTTTTTCTCTGTTTCTTCTATTTAACATTGAATATCATTTGTGTAAGATGTAAAACATGTATCAGGAAGGGTAATTTTGAAAGTTCTCATACTTACTGTATACTGGGAAATTTTCATGGGGTATAATTTTCGCGCTTTTCACGACCAAGTAACTAATAGCAAATTTATGACCCGTGAAAATACTGCTGTTACTCTGTGCAAGACTATGCTGGTTGATGCAACAGCGAATTCTTCACTCTGCAAATATTTGTAAAAGGTACAGATTCGTGAAAAATAAGCCCCGTTGAAATCTCCCACTATACAGTATTTTGGGGATGTATTATATTGTGAAGAAGAACAGTATTGTTTTAGGTCAAATGTAATCTGAGGTCATAATGGTAAAACACTAAAAGGTTTGTTTACATATAACAAGGATGGGTCCTTTTCATAAAAGCATGTAGATGCATTAGGTTAAGTAGGTAAAGCCTGTTGTTTTTTTGTTGAGGTCATAGGTCATTAGAGGTCACCATAGGTCAACACTGAAACCATGTTAACAAAGCACTTAAAGGTAGAAAGGATGGATACTCTTCATACGTAGCATTTGAATTTATTACATTGAGCAGAAGATTATTATTATTGGTTGAGGTGAAAGGTCAGCCAAGGTAACCAGAGGTCAGACACTATCTTACAGCTGAAAATGTAGTCTTTGTGAATTCTACTTATTTCTTGTTACTTTTACTTTTTACCTCTTACTTGTTACTGTTTTATGACTGTGATACCTCAAGTGAGGTTGAACAGGGAATAAGTTATGACTGTGATACCCCAAGTGAGGTTGGACAGGGAATAAATTGATGAAACTGAAATTGAAAGGAACCATAGCTAGTTTTTTTCCTTACCCTCTGAATGCATTAGAATGAGTAGCGAAACCTGTTTGTATTCTTTGATGTTCAGAGGTCATTTGAAATATGACCAGACCATATTATCTTTTAATATGAAATCCTGTTATGTAATATCGTGAGCATGGTTGTCTCAGCAGTATCTTATTATATACTGGTTTGGGCTTTAGACTCGAACCAAAACTTTTAATTAATATTCATAAGCCCCAAGTAAATAACGCATGAACCTGACATTAACGCCATTCATCTGGCAAAACAATGTGGACACAAATATGGGTCCCTTCATGTTCTTTTAGTCACCTTTTCTGTTCCTCAATCAATCGTTCATTTCTTGTTCCTTTCCAGGTCCAAAGGGAGAAAATTGTTCACACTTCCGCTGCTATCATTTTTTGAATCTCTGTACCTGATTGGACTGATACCCCTGTTTGTATACACAGATGGCCTCCATCTCCTGCTAGGACTATCCAAGAAACTAGCATTCTTGCCTCTTTTAATGACGTCAGTCTACTGCGCTCTTGGAGTTATGTACTCCTGGGTCTTATTTTATTGGAACTCTATTCAGCAGGGAAAAGCTGTGTCTATCCACCTCAAGAAAAGTTGATGTTTTAGTTATAAAATAGTGTTTAATGTCAGAAGTTAAAGAAATTTATTCATGATGCAATCAAAATTTAGGTATGGAGAATATTTTGTCAGAGCAATAGGGTGCGGTTGATGGTTTGGTAACATTTGCACAGAAGTCTTCATAGCAGAGGGCTACCCTTGGCTGAGGTCTTGCCCTTACGAGCATAAAGTGCAGATAAGTGACATTTTTGAGTATGGCTCCAGCTGTGGGTGTGCTACTAATGTGGGATAAATGTTACTTCCGAATATGAACAGATTTGACAAGTGGCCAAATGGGGAAGGGGCATACGGGAGGGAAGATTTCTAGGTATTTTGTGTATTTGGGATGCCAATCTTTCTTCATGATGATGCTCCCACACAATGAAAATGCAGAATATCAGTTGAAAAATTTGTCTTTGAGTGCTGCTTCTAGTAGTAAATTGGGCCCTTGGTGCCATTTCTAACCCTTGGCCCCAAATAAGGTTTCGTTAGTCCACTTCACACCCCTATTCTGGAGATGGCCCTGCCCTCAGTGGTGGAGCGTCCATATAATCAGGTCATTCCCCCCCCCGAAGGACTCCAATCACCTCTCTGCACCCTTTTAAGGTTTTTACCCAGTTGAGGCATATAGGGTATCTATGTTCTTCAGAGTGCCCCTACAGGCCATTCTCACCCCCTGTTACCGAATTCCCTAGCGCCGCCACTGTCTGCCCCTTTCATTCCCCTCAGAAGATGATTTTGGATATGTCACTGGGCTTGTCCTTAATCTAACAGTACAAAAGAGGGAGAAGGTCTTTAGAAGGTCGTTATTTTCTGTTGTGAAAAGGTAAGTGGTATCTCTGTAGAGTGCTCAAGAAACGGAATCCTGATGAAAATGTTCAGCATTTGCGAGGTATATTTTAAGTCTTCTTTGACTTAAAATAACTTTAATACAAATCCCATTTTCCCTAGTCCCCACATCCCTATCATCCATTGCGTGCATCTTGTTTTACATCTCATTCGAAGTGTGGAATAAAACTTTATAAAAAGTGTGATATTTTCATCATGAGATGATATTTTATCTGGGAAGTGTCTCCTAAGAAAAAAAGCTGTTCTATTTATGTCAGACTAGAAACAAGGCCTACTCTTTGTAGGGCACTACCCTCTTGAGATACGTAGAATCTCATTGATGGAGGAGATTATTGATATTCTATCTTTTAATTAAAGAATATAATGCCTTTGAGATTTTCTTTGCTCTTTGATAGAACACGGGAAGACTGTGCAATCGTAAAAGGTGTTGTGATGACGACATTATCACGGGAGTCAAATCCCAGTCTTTAGAGCAATTTATCATTACTCTACAAAATTAAATATGCATCATGATCTCCCAGGTATGCTGAAACCTAAGGTGGTAAATTTGGGCAAATTTAGAGCAGTTATTAACTTCTTATGCATGGCGAGAAAGTTGATACAAGCTACTTTGATAATAAATATCAACCTTTTACGATTTTATCTGGTACAATTAAGAAAAGACAGGAAGGATACAGTTTGCCTCCTTGTATTTCATAATTTCTTCACTACTTTTTTTTTACAGTGTACTGTGTTCTGTTCCAATTTTTTTTAACATGTCAGAATAATGCGGGATTTTTCGTTCATCCTTTCCATGTAAAGGCATTTTAACGGATGTCGCAAAATCGTCATCACAGAGGCAAGACAAGGGCGCATCTCCTTGGGGATGTAGTTCCGAGAAGAGATCACCATCAGAATCCCTATCGTAGTTTTGTCTTATCCCTTCGAGGGATGTACAGATTATAGTCGTAAGCCCTAGACGAGCTTCGAGGGGAAGACCTAGGGTGATGAGCAAGAGAGGCCGTCTGTGACAAAAAGAGGGAAAAAAAGAACGAAAACACTTTAGAAGCTATCAGAGTTGTAGAAACGTTTTAATTACCCGGCTTGACTCCTCACTGTTTCACGCCTTCTTTTCATTCCATAATACTCTTATATTACTGCACTAATTGCCATGGGAACTACCGATGAAATTAGACGTAAATCAGGGTATTTTTGTTAGGGGTGACATTTAAATAAAATGTTGCATGCGTGGAACGTGGTCATTAACCATCAGTGATTCCCTGTTTAGTGCAGGCCTATGCTCAAGAAGATGACCTACATTGAAGGCCGGTTCATACTTTGGTATAGCGCTATACGGCAGTGGAAGTTGAACACTGCTCAACTTTGAACTATGTCTGTGACTGGCCTGGAAGAGCAAGGGATGACCTTATTTAGTTCTATAGCTTTATAGCGCGTGAAGTTTTGAAAGTATTAACCGGCTTTAAGCGAGTGTTGAAGACCCAGCTATGTCGAAAAGAATGTTGGTTGGATCGTGTCCAATATCAGACAAGTTGGAGGATTTGGCGAAATGCTGTGGACTCATGTCTTCTCGGAACTAATTTTTTTAACAATCTTGGGTTGAATTCTACCACTGCGGACAGTGACACGTCTGGGCTCACTCAGTTTTTATCTCATGCCCCTTCCCCTAGCTGTAGCCGACGAGTTTTACAACTAATGACCCAATGGATACATATCCAATGAAATTTTTACGAGGCTAAATCTTCGCCTGGACATGTGTATCGATTCAAAAATCGAGAATAATATCAAAACAAACTTTTTTCTAAGTTCAAAAATATTTCCCGATGTACGGACCGACCTTGAAGAGGACGAATGCAGGTGTTCTCCTAGGAGGCAGACTCTAGATGAATCTGAACATCGTTGGGTCCTTCACCAGAATTTTTCGATTGGACAGATGTTTTCAAGGTCAGAATCCGTTATATTTTTGCGGGAGGCTCTACCAGGGGTAGGTGTGCTGACGTCTCGCCCTTAACGGTTGTCTCACGGATTTTGTTTTACTTTTATGAAGTTAGTTTTATGGCTACATCTAGATAAATCTTAAAAACCGAATGCCGATCAATCTTATTAGCGGGCAACTTGCTCAGAGACTTCAACTTTGTGCTTAGACGAAAGAACAGGTGAAATGGAGGTGGATTTCATGCCTCTCCAGGAGGAAAATTATCTAGACAAATTAAAATGCTTTAGGGGGTATATTGACCAGGTGACTCCTACAAAAGCAACACATGTAAAACTCTTTACTTCGCAGCAATGCTTTTTTCGTCAAAACGCATTGCCAATCGTTTACAAACATAGTCGCAAAAAAAAAAATGATTTTCAAACTGTGGTGATTCAGTCTAGCCCGGTGGGGTGGGGGAGGTTAGCGCTAAAAATTTAAGAAAACGGGGGTTGGGTGCAGTTTGAAAGGCAAAGTACTGAGACACAAAATGTTCCTTTTCTGATATTATTACTCCCCTTTCAAAACCCTAAGGGCTACTTCTGAGGGGAGGGGGTGGGGTTAGCTACAGTAATGGATCCTACTAACGCTTTTTTCATGTCAGAATATTCCATTGAACTGTTATAAAATTAGGACAGTTTTTAACATGATTGACTGCAAAGGTATGCTGTGATCCTTCGATGAGTGTCTGTACTTCTCTGCAATATTGTTATCTCCCCAATTTTTCGACCCTCCTATCAAGGCTCCACTGTACTATAGTCAACGAAGGTTGTGAAGAACTGTTTAATGAGGAATACAATTGCAAAAAATATCGTCTTGAAAATATCAGTTTATGAAGAGATCGTCAAATCGATGCCTCCAAAATCCTACCCTGGTTTTTCGTTAGCGTGACACAACACAGTCACATTTAAGAGCCTTCTGTAACTACTTTACACTTTCGAGCTTTTGAGTGCAATAACCAACACTTAAAGCGTCACGTTTTAACCTAGCCTTGAGGTTGTGAAGGATAAGTTATTCTCGTTTAGGGGAACACCTAAGCTGGTGTCCGTGGCACATAAAGTACAGGCCTTACATTCCCCCGTGACAAGGCTAACCCCTTTAATTTTCCTTTAATGTCAAGGTGTATGGAATTTCTATATTTCACTACCCACATGATCCCTGCCCATGGCTACTGGCTGTCGCTGCACCCACCTCTCCTACAGGTATGGGCAAAACCAGCTTCTCGGGCAAATACTAGAAATATTCGGGCAATTTTTTTCGAGTATTTCAGGATTTTCTCTGGAACAAACAAACGGTTGTACCCTCAGACAAAAAAGAACAAAAAAAAAAAAAAAAAATACAATACGCCTATCTATTTCTGTTCAATACTTACAAGTGCTTTGTTCAACGTCACCAGTCTGGCTTTGATGCTGTTCCTCAGTACCTATGGATTAAGTAAGGAAAAGCATTTCAATTTAGTTGGGAACAGGAATTTAGGTATCCGAAGGGGTTACATTACGTTCATTCATTTAGCAGGGAACGTTTCTAGATTTTTTTACAAAATGCAGTCTTGTCACATTATTGAATGACGTATCCAATATCCGTTGTTGCAACTAAAATACCGACGCGTAACAAAACATAATTTAAAAATGTCGGTACATGGTTAGAAAGCAACATAGGCGAAATTATGTTGCTATGAAATGATTGGTAGGTGGAATATTTTCATCAATTTTCACTCTTGTTAAGGTCAAACGTTGTGAAGACCTTCATTTTCATTGGTTTCGCCATTAGGTAGCTACCGTGGATTTTCAGATATGTTATTACATTATACGTGGAGTTCATATTGGTTTTTTTTAACGTTATTGTAGTGAAAACAAAACTGAAAACTATATTGTTCATTCCTGGTTACATTGACTTCTCTCGTATCCGTAGGCAGTAGTTACTACACTCATGTTTAAACTCGGGCCATACTAAAAACACAATATATACGATAGACCTATATTAGTTGAAAAGATGATACTTCCGTTGTGTTCCATGAATGAAAAATGCATTGTGATGATGGAACCCCGAATCAAATAAATGACCGTTACGTTATGAGGGAGGGGGAACCATGCTCCTTCTTAGGCTCGTAGATAGAAAACTTATTGAAGGGAGAAGGGACTGGAAATAACTCACGGGGGAAATTTGTTTAGGAGGCAAGATGTACTAAAATATATTAAGGCAATGGTGATGTTTTTGTTTTTCTAGTGGGCCAAACTTTGTGTACGGGGTGCCACCTGCCCCCTCTCCCTTTGGCTATCGCAGGCTTACTCGTTTTGCTCGAATGATATAAGCCTGAAGCGAAGACTGTGTTGTAATTCATTTTGTAACATACCATCCCTAGAAAATGATTCTAGGCATGTAAATTTTTTAAGAAAGACTGCCAATGTGCCCAAGTTCCCCGTTAACTGTTTAACAACGCACGACGTTCCGCTTAAAATAGGGCCTTTCATGCATCTAGAAGAAATTCTAGGATAAGAAATGAAAATATACGTATGCGGATATTTCTTGTTAATTTCACCTTCCCCTTTTTGGAAATCATTTTTGATTCCTTGCCAAAGGCAGGTAAGGAATCTGTGCGATGGTGATGTCGTGTGTATGTATCTATGTGTGTATGTGACGCTTAGCTTGTAAACAGGATATCTCAAGATAGCAATGACCGACTCTTTTCATATTTGGTATATAGATTTGTCATTTTGAGAGGAAGAACCCTATTGTTTTTGGAAGAGGTCAAAGGTAATTTGAGGTCACCAGAGGTCAAAAAACCGAAAACTTTGTAAACACGATATCTCAAGGTAGCTATGACCGATACTTTTCATATTTGATATATAGCTTTGTCATGTGGAGAGGAAGAACCCTATTGCTTTTGGTGGAGGTCAAGGTCATGTAAGGTCACTTCAGATTAAACTCCGAAAATCTCGTAATGGCTTGTAAACACGATATCTTAAGATAGCAATGACCGGCACTTTTCATATTTGGTATATAGATTTGTAATTTTGAGAGGAAGAACCCTATTGTTTTTGGAAGAGGTCAAAGGTAATTTGAGGTCACCAGAGGTCAAAAAACCGAAAACGTTGTAAGCAATATCGCGAGGTAGCAATGACCGACACTTTTCATATTTGGTACATAGATTTGTCATGTTGAGAGGACAATTCCTGTCGTTTTTGGTGGAGGTCAAAGGTCATTTGAGGTCACCAAAGGTCAAAAATTTAGGACGTTATCAAAATGATACATGAAGATGGGAAAATCAAAAACTTTTCATACTTAGTATACAGATTTTTCATGTTGAGAGGAGAAACCCTTTTGTTTCTGATGAAGGTCATTTGAGGTTACCAGAGGTCATAATCTGAACTTTGTAAACATGACATTACAAGGGAGCCTGGGAGGAAGCACAGACAAATCTCTTCTAAGACTTTTCTCTTCATTTAACATTTGGTGGGGTTCAAAGGTCATGTGAGGTCAGCAGGGGTCAAATTGTGAATGCATCGTAAAAAATGATGTAATCAAGAAGTAAAAATATGCGAGATGAACCTCTGTGTAACAAAGCATCCCCCCTTTCGGCAAGGAATCACTTAGCCTGCAACTGGCCTTGTCCCATAGGCAGGGGCGTATCCAGGACTATATTTATGGGGGGGGGAGGCAAAATATGACACCCTCTAAGCGGAGCGCCACCATGAGTTGGCGCGGAGCGTACCGAGAAAGTTTTGACAAAAAATGCCTCCCAGATTGCAGGAAATTGCACTTTCTAGGTATTTTATGTTGCGTTTAACCATTCCATTTTTTTATATCTCATGTTTTAGAAATTTACAAGTGCGAACATTTCATACAGTAAATTACAATTCTGAGAGAATAATTTTGATTTCAAATTGCTTTATGAGCTCTCTTTTAGTGTGTTGTTTCAAATGCAAAGGGTAAGCTGTTTTTTCGACTTGGTGGGTGCTGAACGTTGTTTGGGACCGCCGTCCTGGGGGAGGGGGTGCCCCTCCCCATTTGGAAAATTTTTTGAATATTTAATGGCCCTTATACGCAATTTGGTGAAACATTTTGCAAATTTTAAGGATCTGCTCTTTTCATTTTAACAATGATCACTCCCGCTATACATGTAGGCGGACAAGATAACCAACTTTTTTCCATCTCGTTTCTTCAGTTCCATCAACTTGGAGAGAATGCACAAATTAATCAATGAATAGTTACACATTTGTTTCATTAATTAAAGAGGTCAAACAATTATAAGCTTTACAACAGTCAATTGTCAAACTGTTAAAGGAAATGTAAAGTAACACAAATATTCTTCGACTATTACCAACATTTTCCTTTGCTTCCTTTTGCATTATAAAAAGGCATCTAAGGCTGGCAGATACCTATATGGGTCCTCCCGGAAGCTCTTGATCAATTACATAAAATGGGGCAATGCCATAGTGCTTACAGTGGCATAGCCAGGATTTTTTCTGTTTGCCATGTAGTGATCATTTGTGTGATCGCCGGCTTGGGGGAGGGGTCTTAGTGGAGGGGGTGATTGAAGATTTTTGAAAAATTAGGTGTTTTTACATAAAATCTGGTGCCATATATGCTACCTTTGAAGTAAAATTTTTCTGTTAAAAATTTTAATTACTTTAGGTACTGAAAAAACCGGTATCGGTAAGGAGGGCCCGTGGCCCATGCCTTCCCCTAAATATGCCACTGAATGCTCATTACCTGACATCCAAATGATGATATAGAGCACTTTACAACTATCGTATTTTTACAGCAATTTTGAACGAGAATCCAGAAGAACAGCTTCCAGCAATGGGGAAATGTGCGGGAGGGAGAGGTGCAGGAAGGTGAAATTAGACATTCCTGGTAGGTATAGCAGAAGGCGTGAAGGACTAACAAGCGCGGTTCAGAATGCTTTTTCGTCGTAATTGTATTACCAGTCACCACCTATACTGATAATGGGTGCACGCGAAGCGCTTGGTAAAAATTTCTGAAAACTGTTTTATACGTATTACCCTGCAAAGTGTACGCGTTTTTGGTCATGTTTATCGTTTATTGCGAGGCAAAATTCGATGTGATATGCTCCTCGTGTGGGAGGGGGTGGGAAGTATTTTTCATCCACAAAAGTAATCCTACTGAGAAAGAATTTTCCAATTTACTTTTTTATCGGAAAGTTAATTTCTATAATGTGAAATAAGGAAAGTAAACTGGTAAAAATGCTACTCTCACAAGTCCCGTGATGTGCCTTTTTGGATTTCCAATTGGCAGATTGGGAGCATCGTAGGCAACTTCTATTTCTTTGTACGCTACACTGCACTTTGCCGGTGTACATATGCGATAAGTCGACCCTGGTCATTTTGACAAGGTGCCTCAGCAGTAGGCAGGTAGGTTACTTACCTCGACGGGTTCTCGGTGTTCTATGTACCATTCCTGTAAAGTCCAATGTTGACCGATTAGACCAGCATTTTGGATATCTCTGCCGTAAACCATTCTGCCAGCTACATAATACTTCTTGATGTAGCGTATGACTGGAACAATGTGTCAGTTATTGAACCAGCTGGACCAAAAGTCCTGTCCTGATTAATTGTCATAAAACAATCGTATGTACGATTATGACGGTCCTCTTTCCATTTATTACGCAATAAACATAGAACGCACACAGTCCGCTCACGCAGGGATTTGGGAAAACTTTTTGTATCGACCTTGAGACACTAAAAGCAGGGTTCTTGGCAGGGCCAATACGGGATACTACTACGCCTATGTTCATTGCGGATGTTGTCTGCAGATTTCCATAAACTTAAATCAGCCACATAATCCTTCAGTTTGACGAAAAATCCCATTAAACGTTTGTGCTCGTTAACGCATACGAGTTACCGAACATTAGGAATCAACACATTTCACCTACGTTACGCTTCTAATAGCAACGCAAAAACGCTGCGTAGCTGGAGATTTGCGTGAGTTGAAGCTGTGACCGCGCTTGAATAGACCTTATACATTGACGTCACGCGAAATCATTTTAAAAGTAAAACAGTGAAGCCCACTACACGCACAATGTAGACTTCGCACGCCCGTGTAGTAGATTTGCGCACATATCCGATTGGTTGATCAGCCGTCTGTATTTGCTGGTGTAACTTGCAATAATATTCGCTTGCCTCCAAACGAGGGAGTTCTTTCTACTCTGTTACAAGAACATTATAAGCATAGACTCCAAACAATGGCACGGTGACTGCTTGTGGAGGCCAAAATATCGGGGCGGAAGTGCTGATCACTGATCGGTCGTTTTGAAAACAAACAGGCAAATGAATGCCTTACAAAAGTATTAACATTTGCTTTTTCGGAATACTGTTAATTTAAAGGAAAATATTGCGTTAAATGCACCAATATGGCATACATAGAAAATACCTTACATCATTATTAAACCACTCAGTCTCGCCAATAAACTCTAGCAATAGCTTTATATGTATTATATGTATTATATGCATTCACTGGCGGATCCAGGATTTGACAGAAGGGGAGCCCAGGTCATGGTGATTTCTATAAAGGACTGATCGGGGGAGGGGTCTAAAAGGAAGGGTTCTACCTCCATAGACGTAGGAAGCTGTTCAAGACTGGAGGATGAACCTTATTTAGGATCACCCTCCCGGGGAAGGGGGTTCCCCCTCCCCTTTGGAAAATTTTTTGATATTTGAGGGTCCTTAGATGAAAGCTGGTTCATCATTTTGGGCAAATTTTAAGGTAAATTACTGCAAATTTTTGACATTTCTTAGGTCTTGGAAAATTGTTTTGATATTTGAGGGCCTTAGATGTAATCTGGTGCATCATTTTGGACAAATTTTAAGGTAAATTACTGCAAATTTTTTACATTTCTTACCCCTTTGGAAATTTTGTGATATTTTAGGTTCTTAGATGCAATTTGGTGCATCATTTTGGACAAGTTTTAAGGTAAATTACTACAAATTTTTGACATTTCTTATAGCAAAAGGTGTGAAGGACTAAGACGCACTTTTCAGAATATGTTTTCGTTGTAAGTGTATTAACAGTCACAATCTATACTGATAATGGCTTCGCGGGAAGCGCTTTGTGAATATTTTTGAAAAAAAAATTGTACAAGCACAAATATGTACTTTCAACCCAGGCGTCTTCATCATGCTACAAATTAGATGGAAAGGATCCCATACTGATGCTCGGCCCCTACAGAGGTGGGCAAAGTACCTCAGTTTTCCAGAAAGTGTTGTGATGAGAATAGTTCCATGTATTAGCTTATTAACTTACGTAATAATGGTCATGAAATGGAGTGCAAACCTGTGACAAACGCATGCGAAGGGAGCTGAAATTTTCATTACATAATATTTCCATGATAAAACCTGCATTTAGTCTCTGAATTGAGACACTTTCAATTCCCAACAAACCTATAT
>WURT03068907.1:0-13534 GCA_009936505.3 Holothuria glaberrima
ACTCATCGCAAACGACACAACTTAGCGATGAAAAATCGGTCGCTAAAGTTTAGTGAAATCGATTGCAAAAGTTGATCTCTTAGTTGCGATGAATTTAAGGTTTAGTGATGGATATCGGCGTTAGCGATGATCGCTAAACGTTAGTGAAATCTGCCCCAGTTCTGTACATTCTAAGAACAAAATATTAGTTTTTTTTGTATTATTTCTTCCTCTCGAAATACTGAGGTAAAATCAACCTTAAATACTTGTTTGCCTACGATGTCAAGGGCCTAATATTAGGCAAAGAGTGTCAGTCTATCTGTCTGCCTGTTTTCATCCATCGATTACATCAAAAGATTCCATATACATGTTCTGTACTGGAGTGTAGTAGTGCTATAAAGTGGCCTATCCACCCTGTTCTATGCAATAAAAAATGTGTAATATTGGCAATACATATACATAAATATGTAATATGTAAAATATGTAAACTTTCTTGCCCAAAACTGATGTTTTATTTTAAAAGCTCCTCCTTTAAAAATTCCCGTAATCGTAAAACTGTGTTGCCAGTGGTGTGCGAATTTACACGGGGCCGCTTCCCTTTTGTTCATGACCAACGCGCTATGTAATAACCGGCAATGCACTAGCCCAGGGCTTGAACTACTTTTTCAATTTCGGGTGCTACTTTCAAAAATAAATAGCCACCGTAAATGTGATTTCGGGTGCTACTTTTGGATTTTCGAGTGCTACAGTACAGCTCCATTACTTTTGGTGCAAAGCTAAATGCCTCCATCAGAATTGAGCTATATTCACCTTCTCAGTTTATACCATTATCAATAGCCCAAGTCGCTCACAGACGAATGGTAAAACAACCAGAAAGCCAAAAGACTTAGTGATTCCTGGCCTTTGTAAAATATGTTTTGTGAACTGTGGTTTGGAAATTGACAAGAGCCAAACAGACACAATACATTTACTCAACATGTAAACTACTTTTTGTTCTGAGAAATTCTTTTATTCCTTTGTACTGAAATCTTGTTTAGAATTTTTCTTGATACTGTGAGATATCCCTGGAACAAGTGAGCCTACATGCCAACTCGGCCCCATGCCAACTCAGTCCTACGCCAACTTGCTCCCATGCCAACTCGCCCTATACCAACTCGCCCCCATGACAACTTGGCCACATGCCAACTCGCTCCCATGCCAACTCGTCCCTATGACAACTTGCCCATGCCAACTCGCCCCTATGACAACTCAGCACCATGCCAACTCGCCCCTATACCAACTCGCCCCAATGACAACTCAACACAATGCCAACTCGCCCCATGCCAACTTGCCTCCATGCCAACTCGCCATATACCAACTTCTCCCCATGCCCTGCTCAGCCCCATACCAAGATATACTGTTTACATTTTACAAGTTTTTCGGATTTTGACCCCCGCTGAACTCAAATGACCTTTGACCTCCACCCAAAACAATAGTGTTCCTCTGCTCAACATGACAAACCTATATACGAATATGAAGTGTCGGTCATTGCTACCTCAAGATATCGTGTTTACAAGGTTTTCGGACTTTGACCTCTGGTGACCTCGAATGACCTTTGACCTCCACCAAAAACAAAAGGTTTCTTCCTCTCAACATGACAAATCTACATACCAAATATGAAAAGTGTCGGTCATTCTTATCTCAAGATATTGTGATTACAAGGTTTTTGGACTTTGACCTCTGGTGACCTCAAATGACCTTTGACTTCTGCCAAAAACAATAGGGTTTTTTCTCTCAGCATGACAAATCTACATACCAAATATGAAAAGTGTCGGTCATTCCTATCTCGAGATATCGCGATTACAAGGTTTTTGGACTTTGACCTCTGGTGACCTCTAATGACCTTTGACCTCTGCCAAAAAGGATAGCGTTCTTCCTCTTAACATGAAAAATCTACAAACCAAATATGAAAAGTGTCGACTATTCCTAACTTGAGATATTGCGAATACAAGCTAAGTGTCACAAACACACATACACACACACGCACACACACCTACACACACACACGACATCACCATCGCATAGATTCCTTTTGATACCTGCTTTTGTTCATTGAAAAAATTGGGTGAATTAAAAAGAAGTCATATGATCGCTAGATCTCGATCTACAGGTTTTATAAAAGCTTATTCCAGTTGGGATTATCGCCACGTATTCAGACTCCTTTGAGCCTTTAGAAGTCACTTTTTCTTGGTTATTTTTCATCAGAAATTTGACTACATAATTTTTTTTTTTCATCAGAGGGAAAGGTAAAGCATTCTCAGGTCGAACATTCTTTGGAATTTATGGGGGCGATTTGCTCTAATTTTCGTATTTTTTGAGCCCCGTCACATCAATTTCGGGGGCAATTTTTAGCATTTGAGAGGCAAATTCGCACTCCACCCCCGTGTTTTTGAAGTGCTGCACTAGCCTTGCGTTATGTATTACGTACACACCGTACTCGGTGTAATTGTGTAGGTGAACTTCAACTTCGCAAGAAACTTTCTTGAGTACTAAGGCAATCACATGTACGAATGTGCATACTGTATTATCGATAATTAAAAAGTTAACGAAAGGAAGGTGGGAAGTGGCATAATTTATGCAGATTAATGAGCCTCGCGTTTCCAAATTTCTAGTTGCTACAGTACAGTATGTGCACAAAATGTGTACTGGTGATATGGTTATAGCACTGAAGCTTGAAAAAATGTAGCCAAGTCATAGTCTGTACAATTTGTGTGAAGATGTGCAGCATTGTCTGTGGCATGCACACTGTGTAGGTAATACTGTGTGCCCTTTGATGCACCTAAACTGTGCTGTACTAGAAGTTACGGCAACAATTACGATCCTCGATGTCATTAAGAGAGCTTTAAATTTGGCTAGTTTTGTGAGTATCAATGCTGATATTTTGGGCGGGAACTTTTAAGAAATGTTTGTTTTGGGGAATTACAAAGTTTTTTTTCAGAAACTTTTAAGTGTTTTTGGGCCCCTTTCCAGTTTTTAAATAATCGGTGGTGGTATTCGGTGGAAGGAAAAAATTTTACTGATGCAAATTTTTTACCCGTTGTGCAATAATCGGCCTGATGCCAATTATCTAACAGATGATCGGTCGAACACTATTCAAATTTCTTAAAAATAAGATCAGAATTTTCAAATTTTTTCAATTATTAAAACAGCCTGGCCTTCCAGTTGATGCCTGCCCCCTCCACATCCAGGAGCTTGGCCCCCTGTCGGGTAAATCCTTTGGCCACCTAGTTTTTGTTGATGACCCTGCACAGTCTTGTGTGCAACATTTAACAAAGCATGCATCAACTCACCTGACTCCCAGCTTGAGGTTGTTGAGATGCTCTGATACTTTCATTTTGTTGTTCAAATTCTTTCTTAACATCATGCTGCTGCTTGTTTCGCATTTGAATTTCCCTATTAAGCTCTGCTCCTAACCTCAACTGTTCACTACTGAGATCTCTGACAGCTTGATGCAGTCCGTGAACCTACAATAAATCAATTATTGTTGAAACTGAAAAGTAAAGCTAATATACAAGAGCAAGGTTGGAAACATATCCACATGGTAACCAACAGTGGAAGATAACCCTCAAATTACATTAATGATACTTGATTACTTTTCCAAAATTCACATTTCGCAGAATCTTCCCATGCCAAAACTAGTCAAAAGTTCTTAACTACTTATCATTACCAATTAGGAGCTCATTCATGCATGTGTCAACAGCCCTAAAGATGTATCAAAACTGACATTTGATGGCAATTTATCTCAGATTATGCTGGGGGTGATCCAGCCTTAATGAACATGGGTAATTTGATATTTAATGCCAGCACTAATTTCAAGACAGAATTTGTTGTTCATAGTAACCTAATTCCCCTTTGTTGTTGAGCTACTGCTGCACCTGAGTGGCTATCAACAGTATGTGCACAGCTGTTGCTTATTTGAGCAGTTTATATGAGAAATGAATCAGAGGTGGGAAACTTTAATTGTGAACTACAGGTTTTAGTAGAAAAAAGAGGTAGCTATGACTAATTTCAGTAGGGGATAAAAATTATGATGCAAATCTTCATGTAAATTATGCTGATGACTATTCCTTGAAAATATGAATCTGACTGTGAGAACCAAGAAACCATTGTACTCTTCAACATACAAAGAAAATAATCAATTTCTGACAATGAAGTGAATTCAATCATGATAATTGGCAAGAATGGAACCTCACTCATTGATAGTAACAGTTCTTTGTCATTTGTAAGGTGTCTTAGCTTACTTTAAAAAACTATTTTGCCATTTTTCACTCTGCATATCAATACACCGCTTCTGCCAAATATATTTCCAAACCAGGTTTCCAATATATCAAATGCTTCCATCACTAAAACTGAGCCACCAGGAAAACCTGTCATTGAGTGTTGTAGACTTTGGTTTAGTTCTTTGTATCTGAGTGTAAAAGTGAAGTCTAAACGGAGTGATCACCCATTCCAATGGCCTACTTAAAATCCTGTAAACCTTACCTCATCATTAGATTCATCAAATCTTACTCCTGGTGTATGTCTAGAATATCCTTTACTGGATCCTCCAGAAACCTATCAAAACAGATGAAAAGATTATAAAATTACCCATCAGGGTTAAGATATAGTTCATCAAATGTGAACATCACTATTGTCATGGATCATTTTTAGTACTTGTCAATGAATGTATATAAACAAACTTTTTAAACACTACATAAATATAACCACGTACCCTGTATTCCCTTAAAGGTGATGTTGGATTGTATCTGTGAGATTTCTCACCACTTTCATCCAGATCACTTGCATGTAAAGTGCGTGATTCATGTTGCTGATGTGAGTAATGATTCTTCTTCCTCTCTTCTCTCAGCTGTCCTGTAGACTTGGCTAAATTTCCTCGTAGCTATTAAAGAAAAAGAGAACAGTTGAAGAATCATACAGTACATCAATCACCACTTTGAAAAATGTTTTTTGAATTATCTAATACTTTCAAGAATGTTTACTTGAAATCTATACTTTACACTCACTAACTTCACTTTCACAAAGCTGAAAGATAAAATGCTGATAGTGAGAAGCAGGTCCAGTTTACAATTACCTATCTAAATGAAATTTTCTGAAAACAATAGAAGTGCCTTATATTTAAGCAGCAGTTAGTAAATAAAGTTAACAATGTTTGTGGTGCAGTACGTTTGATGACTTAACACAAAAATAAATATCCAGGACAGCTAAAGCAAGATTCCTTCAAAAGAGAAATAATTCATCCTTAAGCCACAATTTGATTTCAAATTTCTCAAACCAATAAATTGCAGTCCAACCATATACAAAATGTACACTAAATTTCGCTGTTTCCAGAAAAGAGACAGTAGTCTACCCTAGAAACACCACCACATTTCACAATTATTAAAAATTCCATGGAATTATCTCATTTCTTTCTCAAAGTGGACGTTAAGTCTAAAATTACAAGAGCATATGTTTCAAAAGGTTAGGAAAAGAATTTCATTCATCCAAATCCCATTTTTACTCCATTGCTGAGATATACAGTAAAACGTAGAAAACCTTTCACTTAATAACTTACAACAGTAGATTGCGCATAATTTGTGATGTGCTTCTTGTACAAATCACATTACCAGCTTTTGTTTCCTTTCCAAATAAAGATGTTTATATGACCTTGAAACATACCTTTTCCCATGCATAACATGTTGAAGGGAGAAGGCTTATATGTAGCCAAGTCACCCTGTAACAGTAAGATAGTGATTACATTTTGGCACAAGGTGCAGAGGTTTTCTAAACAAACAAAAATAAAGATGGTAGCTAGAGTAGTACAAGAATGGCATCACAAATTACTGTGCAATCTTCCATTTTAAATTGAGTGATTAAGCTTCAACCTTTTATATCTCAGCTCAGGAATATTCAGCAAAGATGGGTTTTGGACAATTTTGATGCATTTTTCAAGCTTTGTAGCATGTATTTTTGAAATTTGAGATGTTAGGTACACTTGAAGCAAATATTTGTAAAGACAACTGACTAGTTAAAGTGCTCAAGTGGTTGATGACTATAGTACAGTAGGTATTGAGCAGGTCAGAAACCAACAAATAAGTTCTGCCATATGATACTCACTCTTTCAATGGCTTTGGCTTGTCTTTCATTGACATCTTTGTAATCATCTAGTAGGTCATCAACAGCATTAATGTTACGATTGGTATCCTACATATAGAACAGGAAAAGACTGCATTTACAATATTAAACTAATAAGTACACAAATTCAAATACTAATTTCAGTAGATTGAATAATGCAACACACAGATAACTTTCCATAATTGCAAAGCCAGATATCACAGGTGTACAGCTGTACATATTGGCAGCTCTGTCCCACCTGCAAATATCTCCTTGCCTTTCACTACCACATGTGACAACTAGATAGTTGAGGCCGAAATGGACCAGAATTGACGGGGTTGGTAACAAAGAACACAATGTGATGTTGGAAATGTCACAAAAAATGCCAATACATGCCATGATTTGCAACATTGGCAATAAACACACATTGCCATATTTTGAAAAACTGGTCGGTAACTGGTCACCTAGTTTTCTTATTTCACTATGATTGAAACATGTTTAAGCTCTCCAGTCACAAGACAGAGTGCTGATACGATTACATCAAAAACACCAATGAGAACTGTTCCCAATTCTTGTTCTACAGTATGTAAAGCCCAACTTAGTCCTCAACATGCAACATTCACCCATCAAACTAAGTTCATCAGTCACATATATGCACAGTCACAAAAAACCAACATGACTGCATTATTTACTTTTGTTTTGGGCATTAAAATGATTTACATGCTAAACTTTTACTTAAAATCAAAGTGTTCTTGCCACGTCTATGAGTCAAACCTGATATCCTGATATAATAAATATAAAAAAGTGTGTCAATTATCTCAACAGCAAACCTTCAAAGATCTGGTTATCTGTACAACTCTTGAAGACAAAGATGATGTAGTTGATGTTGCGCGTGGTTTTTGGGGGCGTTCACTACGATAGCGCCCTCTACTATGAGAAACACTCTCAGTATCCTCATATTCATCACTTCCTGAGGACATGTTTTACAAAGGTACTGTATGACTTTTATCAGGCCATGTTTCCTATCAAGAAAAGGGAAAGCATGAATTTGTTAGCTACAATCTCACAACAGTCTTCAGTATTCGGAACAAATGACTATACCGTAGACATTCCTTATAATTATATATTCAAGATGCTCGACAATGTTTCTGTCATAAACCACCTACACCTAAATATGGCTGCCACATTTCAAAGATTACAGCATTCCTAATAATGATGACGACGACGACGACGACGATAATAATAATAATAATAATAAAATACATTTATATAATGCTTTACATAAAAAAATTATCTCAAAGCGCTTTACAAAGTAAAATGCAACAAAGACGAATGCAAAACTTAAAGCAAACAAACGATAAAGAGAAAGTACTTAGCAAACAGACCAATTAAAACTAAACAAAATAAAAATAAAACAGAAAGAATGAAAAATCAAGGATAATAAAAGCACGAAATTAAGAATTTAACTACTATCATAATACTTGATGAAAAGATGCGATTTAAGATGAGATTTAAACTGATTAAAAGTGGGTAAAACACGAATATAACAAGGTAAAACATTCCAGAGCCTAGGAGCAGATATAAAAAATGCTCTATCCCCGTAAAACTTACAATTACCAAGAGGTTGCAAAAGGGTTGGCGCGGACGAGCGAAGAGCACGACCAGAACAACGCCAAAGTAAAAGTTCATTCAAATAGGCAGGTGCCATGCCATGTAAAATTTTAAAAACAAAACATTAAATTTTAAATTCAATACGTTGTTGTATGGCGAGTCAATGTAAAGTTTTTAAAACGGGGAGTAATTTTCTCATGTTTCTTTGTTCTTGTTGTCAAACGAGCAGCGGAATTCTGGATTAAATGAACTTTGCGGATTTCATAAGAGGGTAGACCAAACATTAAACTATTACAGTAATCTAAACAGGAAGTCACAAAAGCATGGACTAAATACTCTGTTGTAGACTTATCTAAAATATTGCGAATCTTGCCAATTTTGTAAAGAGCAAATGAAGCAGACCTACAAAGATTTGATACATGAGCTGACATAGTAGCCTTATTATCCATAATAACACCAAGATTGCAAACCTTTACAGATGGAATGATAATATCGTCACCTATACGTATATTGCAAATTGGAGAACCATTAAAACGAATATGGCAACTTACTGTTAGCCAACTAGCAAATGCTTCCATAGGCATACAGCATCCACAGTTTTAACTGTAAAGGCAAATTTGTCTTGCAAGAGGTATCAACCTGCATCACAATGTGAAACATGCAATGTCTCTCCCACAACTTTGGCAGCCTCTGTAACTCAGTGTGATTTTATTAAGTACTGTATACTACAACTCCATCCATGAAATATTGCTTCCACTTCTTGAAATTCAGGTGTGCACTTTCATCTCATCATTTTACAATCCTCATCTACATTCACTTATTAGCCTAAATTACTGTAGGACTTAACATAAGACTTCATCCAATAGCTTCAGACACAAGACTAGAATTGAGCTTTTTTGTTCCATCTTTTTCTCTTTCTTTGTTTGAAACATGATCAGTGGTTCCACCTCCCCTCCCGCCACCTATTATTACACTTTCAAAAAACAAATGTCTTAAAGGGCAATTCTTGTCATCCCAGACAGTTTAAATTATCCCCACTAAGCTTGTACAGTAGCTCCTTCCATAACTGTGTAAAGCTTCTCCTTTTCCAGACACAAACCTATTTTATTGCTTAAGACCATGTCCTGGTGAGCATACAGGGCTGTTTATGTGTAATCCAAGACTCTGTCAGCACCGTGTGGAATGTGAGCTACTCTGCATTTGTTGAATTTTCAAACTGTGATGAAAATTAAAGAGCAGTCACCAACTGAGAATTTTGATACCTCCACACTAAAAATATATTTTGGGGTGATGACTGTTTGTCTTTAATGTGCCTTAAAATGGTAATTTGTAGGCAAAGGGGATCATGGCCACTATTGGATCAGTCCTTTTATCACCTGCATTGATGTATTCACCTGTATTAACGTGTAGGCCATCAGACAAAATCTGAAGGTAGGATGTAGTGCATTATTGTTTGAATGGAGTAACTGTACTGTACCTATAAAATATGCAGACCAGTGTCAAAGGGATATTTCAGAGATTAAAATGTGTCTAAAACTTTCCCAGAAGTTGGTAAATATTTCAGAAACTATCCAGGTTCCCACAATTGCTAGAACTAACACTTATATTATGAAATAAAAGAACTACGTGTACACTTCATTAATTAGGTAACATCTTAATTAAAAGCAAGTGTGACAAAACAGGACCAAAGAAATCTGTATGTTTTGCTGAAATACTAAAAGCTTAAAATGCTCTGAAAGTACAGTTAAATGCATTAATCAAGCTAATATCACTAATGTGTTGCCTAACATTTAAAACTAATATGCTGCAAATTACTTCTAAAAAATGCAAAGTGGTTTTGGTTCTGTGTTTACACAAAGTGAAAATGTCTCCTGACAATAGGGATGTGTTATGTGCAGGACAATTTTTCCCTGGATACAAAATGTACTAAAAGCCTTTTTGGATAAAATTATGCTTTTCAGTAAACTGCTGTACAGGAAACATAAAAAACTATTGAATATATGTTGGAGCCCCTGTACTTGTTCCTGGGTGATAATTATCATACACACTTCAAAAGGTCATTTTTTGACTTAATTACAGTACTAAATTTCAATTTGATTGAATCTACAGTAATACTTTAATGGACTTCCCGATATACTTTCTTAATACTATTTTATTCCAATGAAATAAATATTTGTGCACATGAGATGTGTAACTCTGAACTTTTGAAGAGCAGTTTTCTTGAAAGTCTCCAGTAGTAGTGACTGCTATGTGGGGTGGCAGTACCTGTATGTCCTGAACAAATGTGGCTAGGGGCCAGTGTCATCACTGAGAATAAACAGGTTTTTCAGTACAGACCTGTACAATTTATTTGGATTTGTGATTTTCAACCTTCACTTTGCTTAAATTAGTTTAACACTGTTAGGCCTATACTTTTTACGTCAGATGAATGCCTCGCTATAATAATTGCAAAACCTTTCCCTTTATAGCTGCTTTTTTGCTTAAAATTAGTTTGACAAGCCCCCATCCCCTGATACAATTTCCAAATAAAATAGATTTCACAAATGACTGCTGGTACATCTGTTTTCGAATTACCACTCATCAAAGTAATACTGTAATACTGTATACTTCTTACATTAAAAAGACTTCTTTTGGAAAGTGTCATAGAGGATTCAAAGGTGCACTTTTCTTCTTAAACATTTACAGGTACTGTATATGAATTCATATACAGTGCCACTACTGTACAACAACCTTTCCACCACGTGCTCATTTCCATCTTCTGGTAAAATACTGCTTTGTGGCCACAATTACTGTACATGTTATTACTAGAAAAGGATAATAATCTTTATTCCCTAGTATTACTGTGCTTAATTAGAAGTTTCTACAGTAGCAGATCCCAGGCTGATTCAATTGAAATCAAAATGTTCAGTACCATACAAAAGAAACAGATATTAGTTGCTGTACAGGTATGTCTTAGTTTAACACCACATTAATGAACATTTACCTAAACAGTGGAACATGGCATGAAATCTCACAATTTAGGCAAATGTAAGCAAATACAGTAATCATTCTTTACTTAGACCTTTGTGCAGTCATAAACAAGGAACAAACTACACTATACTATGGTCAACATCTCTAGACATTAACATAACATAACAAGTTTAAGGGCAAAGAAGGGCAATAGCCCCATGAGATGCCCTGTAATCCAGACCCAAAACCTAAACCAACCTAATACCCACCTGAGCCCAGCAAAATCAGATTATGTCACAGTCACAATAAAACTTGTCAATACATGTTTATCTCGAAGCAATTGACTGAAGTGGAATCAACAACCCACTAGTTCAGACTACAGTATTCCACTCATTGACCACTCTATGAGAAAAGCTGAATTTTCTAATGTCAAGCCTAGAGAAACATTTCACCTGCTTCTTACAATGGCCTCAAACACAGGAATTAACACAAACCTCAAAGTACGGTAGTCACAAGTAGACAGAGAATTCCTACCAGATAGGAAATTGAAAACCTGCAACATACAGTATCATTCCTAATCCATATTACCCCATGTATCACCCCTAATCCACTCTGAATTCAGTTATTTTCTGCTCCCGTTACTTTCCACCACTAAAAATGTTATTTTCTGCCCATGGGTTGGGAGGGGGGAACACCAGTTTGGGGTGCAGAAAGTAACGGGACAGAATGGAATACCTGCGCGAGCTGAAGGCCTCATAAGCTCAAACTAAATTTTCTTATCACTGAACATCTCTTCAGTTACATTGATGTCTTTTACACAACAATCCACAGTCACTCAGCTCAGTACTTATGGTGACTTCTCTTTCTCACAAGCAGTGCACTGGAGTGAGTGCACAAATACAGTACGTACATATACACACACGTAAACCTATACAGTATGATATCCAGTGCTGTGAATAAATTCTTTACACTAGCTGTAGCTAATAGATCATACAATCCATTCTTCTCTACGTGATTTCCCGAAAAAAGGCCCCACAATTTCATCATCCTCTTGGTCTCAGAAATGAAAAGAAAGTAGGCCTAGATACACTTATAAGTTAAGCTTTAATTTCAAATGTTATTTTCCACCAAAGTAATTTTAGGGGCAGAAAGTCATTGGCAGAAACTACCAGGGCGGAAAGTAACAATACCCATCAACTCTTACTGGTACATTGCTACAGTAATTTCGAACGATTCTGATGGGTGTGCAAAATTTAGCACTGCATGAAATTTGGCACATGTACTGTATGGGGAGCTATCAGCGACAGGCTATACATGTGCCTTTACTGAAGACTACGGATGTCCGTGGTTTTTGGAAGGCGGAAAATAGTGGGGGCAGAAAGTAGTGTAGGCTACAGTAGCTTAATTCAGTGACATCACTTACTGACATAAGCCTAGGCCTAGCCTTCAGTCTTCAGTACATAACTCCAAAAAGGAGTAAAGAGAGCGCCATCACAGAGTAAACACTGAACAGTCAACAGTTGAGAAGCCAACAAGGGAGATACCCACCACAAAACGCCTAGCCTAGGCTTAATAAGTTAGCCTAATCCTAAACCTCCCACTCCTCACATGCTCACATTCCTCCTTTGACGATACATAGTTTTTCAGTTCAAGTTCTACTAAATGTCTATACTACTAGGCCTATAGGTGTAATCTACTGTATGCATGAAGCTCTTATTTGGTGGCCCGTGAAGGGTGCTCGGAGGGTGGTACTTTTTCTCGCTAAACTGGTCTTACTCTAACACACAGTTGGCAATACTACAATAGCAACACTTGGCAATGACTTCCTTCAGTTGAAATAAACAATCTGTAAATTTGCAGGTCGGTTACAAGAAAACAATTTAAAACACACAAATAACATAATGTGTCTGATTTATAACAGTATACAGAAATCTCACTTCATTAAAAGGCGTTGCCAACGTTTCTTTTCAAAATTAAGCTGTACGTGTGTTCTTCAAGAGTTCCATTTGACAACAAGGAAGGAAAATCTTGAAATCACCGCCGATCACAAACAAGAAGGACACTAATAGAACTGTTGATTGGCTTCTCTGAAATTCTCATTTCGTGGCTGTATATACATATTACATGCCAACAGAACAACATTAAATGACGAACTTTTCTTAAAACATATTTAATCACAAATTTCACTTTTAGTTACAACGTATGTTAATATTTTGTACCTTCATTTTTTTACTCATGGTGCATAATTCCCTTTTTAGGAAAGCTACAAGCACCAATCAAAGACTTCGTAATAAACGCTATATTTTGAGAACATTGTATTAACGGCGTCTGCTACGATGCACCTCATGAAATAAAGCATAGTAAGCGGACAAAGGAAAACAAGGCCAGGCACAGCAAGAAGTGACGGCATCAAAAAGTACGGAGGGTGATCATCTGCAAACCGTAAGACTTAATAATTTTAGTTCTAGACAGTATACTTTTTTCCATCTTAATAGATATTTTGCAAAATTTGATTTCCTTGGCTTTATTCGTCATTAAATACAGATCAGAAAGAATCAGTTAAGCGTTAGCCCTGATGTTAATGCTAGTCGTAGAGGCCTAACGTTAGGCAAGGCTAAATTATGCTACCCAGTGTATTACTGGCCTAGGCCTAGGCCCTCTTATAATTTAGGCTAAGTACGTCTCGCCTAAGTTAGGCCTTAGTGCAAGTAACTCACACCGTAACTCACCGGAGCCCATCGGCAGTAACTGCCGATGGGGTCGTAAAAACTGGGGATCTTGTCCCATATCTTGCCGGTTTGTATACATTGGACTATTCTATTATATAATAGGTGGCTATGAGTGTGCAATGTGTGTAGGTAGTGTG
>WURT03068929.1:0-13533 GCA_009936505.3 Holothuria glaberrima
TGTATTTTATTATTTTTTTTCGCCTTAAGGTAGGAAGATATAAAGACTTTCGCCTTAAGGGGGGAATTAGCGTTATACAGTGTATATGTATATATATATGTATATATATATATATATATATAGATCAATAAAAGTAATGAAAAAGTGCTTAATATTCTGAAGAAAACTCCGCGACGTTTCGGGTCGTTACCCTTCATCGACCTTATATATATATATATAGATATATAACTATAGAACTATGGTAATAAAAAGGGTGCAAATTAACCATTTTTGTCTGGCATTTAATATCAGCCTGAGATACCAGACGAACAGAATTACACCTAAACTGGGAAACCCCTTTCCCCCACCTTACTGTAAAACAAGATACTGATCAATACCATTCAACAAGATTGAATGTGTTACAACGTACAGTATTGCAACATCACCTGCAACTTTACAGGAAGTAACACCACAACCATAACAAAACCAAACTGACTGTAGTGAGATTTGTTTGAATAATGCAACTACGTAGTGTAAAAATGCTTTGTCTGCTTTCTATAGTGTGCTACATATTTAGCCAGAAAGTTTAAAACACCATACTGAAAATGGATATAAGGCAAATTTCTGCAGTTTCACTGAGATACAACAGGAATTAATCATAGCCAACTGACCTTACAGTAAGGGGAAGAAGAATTCGTCCTGAAAATTTTTATAAAACTTTACCTACATTTTAGACATTTGCACTTATTTCCCAGACAAATATCTTTCATGTTTCTGAATAAAACCTTTTCATATTTTAAGTAAACTAAGTATATATACTGCATTTATTCTGCATGAATTAGACATTTCAGTGACAAATATAGAGTCACATGATGAGTCAAAGCCATTTATGAATTAGACACCTGGGTGCACTATACACATTGGGGTGACTGCATTTTCCCTTTAGATAGTGTAGGTACAGTATATATTTTATTAATCCCCCTTAAAAATCTGAGTTTCATTTAATTCATCATGCAATTTTGACTGACTCTTTATCACCAAACAGTTTACCTTGGAAAAAAATTCTAATTTGTAGTGTCCTTTTGGAGGACCACTTTTCAGTATAGCAGTGCTACATTATTTTTAAGTTGACCCATTTCAGATTAATTATTGATTCAGGATTCCATATATGCGAGACATTATTTATTACTCCTGTCAAGATGCATATTCATACTGTATGTAAAGTACAGTATACATATTACCCCAGAATTTAAGATTTTCATGTCCTTAAGGGTATGCTACTTGTAAGTTTTATCAAAATAAGGTAAACTGCAACCCCCGAAAGAATGCACATTCTTTTGGTTTTCTTCCATTTTTCAACTAAATCACCTTTCACAAACAAAATTCTTAAAGTGGGAGGGTTCCCTCACCCCAAGTTGTTCTTGGATCTACCCCTATAGAAAATCCTGTAGACATCACATGACATCATTTTGAAGGGTTAACAATGAAGCACACTGCACTTAAGCATAGACTTCACACACTCGTGTAGTAGAATCATGTGGGCATCTGACTGGTACACATATCAGCTGTCTGCACTGATGTGTCCTTCGAGGGGGGGGGGGGCTGGACTCTGTTCTGTGACATCACATGCAGGTTTATAAATAGCACATCTTGTAGTCACACAAGAACAGCAAGTTTGGTACTGTTTAGTATTAACCTTCTGCATATTGAAACAAGAAAAAACTCAATACATGCTGAAGTTGCTGTATTTTGATGTATGAACTTACAATTCTTCATCTGCAAAAACAAACTTCCTCAGTTTAAGATCCCTCAGGACAACTCCACTCTTATGGCAATGGGAGACGGCTGAGACGATCTGATAGAAGAGCTTTGCAGCTTGTGGTTCCTTCAGTTTGCGCTGGTTACGAATGAAGGTGTGAATATCAAGATGTGTGGGAGGGAAGAAAACGTAGACATAGTTCCCATCAAACAAGGCCTCATGAATGTTGTTGATGTGTTCATGGGGTACCATTGTAAAACTAGGTGCAAACGTCTCTTGATATTTAGATCTTGGCACAATCTGTTAAAAGAAAGCAAAATGAAGACATTTTATTACAACTGCTAAAAACTGCTTTGCATGATGACTGATAGACACCTATGAAATTCAAAATCTGTACTATAGCACTGCACATGCAGTCTCGATTTACAACCTCTACATTAGTATGCATGTGTACTGTAAATTCCTTCACTGTAATTCACTATCACATCTCTTGCCAAGAAGGAACCTACTGTATTTATTAATACTGATATTTATACCCCAAGACTTTATACCAGAACACTTACTCTTAACATTAACTGTATGCATACGGTATTGTGTACTCCCCAAAACTTAGTGGTTTGGGATTTACGAGTGAAGAACTTACCTGTCTCGTGACACAACTGCAGTAGTTGTGTCAGGAGACAGGTAAGCTTGAGTGTTGTAAACACATGTACCCTTTCAATATGCCAACTTAAAGGCCATGGTTTACACACTGCAAACTACTGTACAGTAACCTTCCAAAACTGTTTAATCACAGAATAACCAAAACTGCATATCCTGTACACATTAGCGCGGAACAATAGAGTTATTGACTACGAGCCCTGTCACACATAGTACTTACTGTAAGTACTGTATGTTCATTGCAGTAAAAAATGCATACAAATACAGTAGGCCTACATTCTGGATTGGAAATTAAAGGCCAGGCCAACAGTGCTCCAAACAGGTCATTCACTTCTCTGAAAGGCAATGACTGACCAAGTACTATGAGTTCAAGTCCTAATCTGCTATACATGTTTCACAGAAACTTGTTTCAACCCTACAGTACTTCCTCACAATTTGAAACTATGATTGAGAAAATGAAAGCTCCAGTCCCTTACAATGCTCTAATTTGCACTATGCTGTATGTTCGATTAAAGCGGAGGAGGAATATACTGTATATTCACCTCATGAGGAAGTGGTGACACAACCATACATACTGTACTGTAGGTCCCCTAGTCCTAACAATGTACTGGAATGTTGCTATATAGTGTGCTATGCCTTACATGTGTCTTGATATTACTATTCTTGCAATTTCCTCCTCTTTTGCAACTCAGTGTTGATGACCATGAAGATAAGAAATCAATACCTTCAGCTGTTAATGAAAGTACTATAGATCTATACAAGTATCAACAAATGCTATATGGAAATGAAATAAACCAGGTAGACTTTAAATACTGCCAGAAAAGCAGGAGCAGGCCTTATCCAGGGCTACACTTGAAGCAATAGGATGCTTCGGATAGCCAAACCTCTCACGAAGAAAGTGACAAAAATTGTTACTAAAAACGACAGAGCTGTCACAGATTCTGCAATTTAACCAATCAAAAACCAGCAGCATACTGTGGTAGTGAGCATCAATGCAAAAACTGACAGAAACTCCTCTGCAAAAAATATTTGGCAACTGTACAAGAAATTGAACATGCACAGCAACCAAAACAGATGTTTGACTCAGTAATGATAGATTACTGTAAAATCCTCTGATGCAATATACTGTACCTTGGAATTTATTGCATTGTGGTAGTAAATTGTCACTGTGCAGGACTTACAGTTGCAGTGCACACTAACACATTTCAAGTAAATCATCTGCATCTATGGGTAGTAAGCCTTCTGTACCTTTTTATATATCTGAGCTTTTATACTTAAACCTTTACAACAAACCAATATGCACTTTTGAGTACTTTAACAGACTTACATAACTTTACAAATAAATTGATGCCAGATGATTTACGGTAAAATGGCCTCCCAATAACCTGCTTGATTCCTTGATTGGATGTCTATGCACTGTTACTGCACTTTGCAATCTGCTCAAAGAATTCTGCCCCCATCCCCCAAGGTGTACCTGTAGGCTTATACACTGGAAATTATACATACTGTACCCTCTCCAATTGCTCTATAACCTGTTCATACGGTATGTACAGTACACAAAATCCTATGAGATATTTTTGGCAGACAATGATCCCAGGATGGGAACAGATTAATTTGATGTAAGCTCAAACTAAGGGAGCCAATAAAAGATAGCAAAAATGGTGAAATTCATTTGCTGCGCAGTACAGTATATACCATATTTAGTTTAACCAAGGAGGCCTTGGTTCAACTACAGTATGCAGGCATACACTGGAAAGTCTGGTATGACATTAAGCCATTCCCAACCAGTGTCTACGGAACATGTGGTGCAATTCCTTGCAAGAGCTGACATATCTGTACAAACACAGAGCTAATCAATGGATGTCATGCTTGTTCTTGTTCTTCCAATGATAGATAGTCCAACAGACAGAGATGTGCATCATCACAGACAAATGGTTGGGGCACTGTTATACTAACCATATTCTGTAACTGGAAAAATTTTGCTAGTTAACTTCAGTGAATATTTCACTATTCTTCACCACTGTATGTTTCAACTTTTCCCTGATTTCACTGAGAACTGTGAAGTAACTGGGATTTACTGTACATGTTTGCATGACATTTACAAATTTTAACTTCACTATATCATGTGATCAAAAATTGCTTACAAATACAGCATTAAGTTGCCTATACTGCACTAACAATATTTAGTCATAAACACTTCTCTCATCTGGTCTTGCCCCTAGAGGCAGGCATGCCTATATAATGTTCATAGTCCAATTACACAGTTTGCTTTGGGTTTGAGTCATGTCCAAATGAAGCAAAAATTTTATTGAATAACCAGAAATTACTGTAATTCAAGGCAGGTTGTACTGTATATATACACCCATCACCTACCACTGTACTGTTCACAACACTAAGCAACTACAATAATTTTGCAAGGTAGCGAATATGAGAAACCAACATGGGAAAAAATTAATAGGGTTGCAAGAATAATTGAGAAGGAAATGATATGGACTGGAGGTTTCAATTACATTCATTTGTCCAGTTTGTTGATTTTCATGTTATATTCATACTGTAATCTTAGTACAGTACAGTACATCGCTGCACTGTGTTCAGTAGAAGTGTGCTATGCCACAGTAAAAAGTACCTATAGTACTGTAAATCGTAAAGCCATGTAAAGACCTGGAATAAGTTTAATTCAGTACTCTACTGTACATACTGCACAGTACCAAATTGTGGATCTTAAAACCTCAATGACAACTAGAGTATTTCACAATATCTATTGTTTTGACAAGATTTGAAATATCCCACACAGACACACTTCACCCACCACACTCATTTAACTGACTGTAATATATTTGCTTACTCAACACATTGAAACAGATGACCTTACAATTAGATGGGATTGTTCTAACTATTGCACAATAACTCTGGGGTGACTACTATCAAGGCGAAATACTAAAAGGTCAAAAGTGCATCAGTTGGCTGAACAGCATCCTATACTACGGGGAGTAAAGACTATACATGTATATCAGTCAAAGTTAATTTAACACAGGTCTATTGTTTTAAATAAGGCATAGTCATAAGCATGATTGCTCCTTTTAAGTGAATCTTGGTAATACACTTTGGAAGAATAAGTTCTATCAATTGATCAATCCCAACTTATCTGTCAGAGAAACATTTCTATCCTCCTAATACAAGAGATCTAATTGAAGTATAAAAAAAATAGTGAACAAACTGCAGAAACTCTGATTTCAACAACATCCAACTGAGACAATCCACAAATTGTGAATTGCAATTGACTTTTATTACAACACTTTGGTGAGTGGTGACTTCTCAACCAGCAGTTCTACTGTAGCAACCACAACTTTGCTGTGTTCAGTGCGGTTTTCATATCCCAGCACATGACTCACACAAGCTTGCTGTCTTAATAGTGAGAAAATGAGTCGTCATTACAAAACTTGTCAATTCAAACACACTGGTCATCAGATTCAATTACTGTATAAGCGTACAGCGCGGTGATGACAATATTTTCAAATTTAGTCTCACACTGATCTCCTTTATGAGTCCAAGTACATACAGTGTATGCTTTGTTAATGAAGACTACTCCATAGTAGGAATTAGTTTAATTTATTGCAGTTACCTTCATACACTGTACTGCATGTACAGTAACATACTGCAAATGTTCATAATTGAATCATACATGTCATAAAGTAACTCAATTCATGTACTGAAACTGTATAAAATTACTTGTACAAAAACATTCTAAACACCAACTTTCTTTTCAAAATTGTTGGTTCTAACATTATACGTATGGCCCAGTAACAAAGAATTCCTCATTGCAGTACACTTCAACAGCAATACCAATCTTGCTTAATGTGTAATCTGTAGTGCCACATGCACAGCATGGCACAATTGCACAACAGGCTTCTTGGTGGTCCAATCACTTACAACATGAGGCAATCTCAGACCACCAGCCTTCCACATCTGCTAGGTGCTGTATGTGTGAGATGAACGAACTGTTGATCTTTGGAAAGAGTACAACTGTCCAATGGTCCAATATGGGCCATCTGTTCAACGTTTAACTGCCAGTGCCAATGATGTTGCCCAGGCAGCTTCCAGGCTGTCCTGACAAGAGAGCACACAAACCTCTTAAGGCTCTTCCTAGGATATTATCTTGTATAAATGTTAAAACCCCCTTCTCATAACTTTTGTCTAAATAATACTACAGTGAACAAAATGTGACATTCAATCTGGATTTGCTTTCCCTTTTTACAGCTGTACATACCAAGCACTCCAAGTAGCTTTTAACCTACGAGGTACTGTACCATAACTCATGCCTATGCTGTAACATTGCAACATATGACACTAACTGACGAGCTATTAAAGCATACCTGCACAGTACTGCATAGAGCTGCCAGTTACACCCATTTTGCAATCAGACTTTTGGTGGTATCATACAGTAGTATCATACAGTCACATGCCCAGTCGTTTTCTTATCAAACAATTTACAAAAAGACCTTAAATATGCACATGATATATCATGACCATTTCAAACAAGGATGCTTCTCTTTATGTGTTTTGAATTGTATCTGCAATCTGAATCTTGGGGAGGTATGAAGAAAGCCAGAGGAATACACAAAACAATATGCTCAATATTTTAGATACTGTACAGTAGGTGCTTTGATTCAGTGTACTATTAGTATTTGTAGTAGTACCAGGCCTAACAAAATTATAACTTCTCTTGCAAATATCTTACAGAAACCATGAGATACTTACCTTAACTTTGAAGCCCTTTTCTGATACAGAGTCAACAGCTTTGAATGTACTGAGATCTGTTTGTTCCAATATAGCGTATTTGCCGATCTTTTTTACTCCATCTTGTCCATTCACTGACAAGGGTATAAAATTTGGTGGAGTTGGAGCTGATAAATGAGGACTTAGACTCCCACTTAAATATGAACTACTGCTTAAACTCTGGGATGAGTCTTGCGGTGAGAATTCATCCTTGCTCGGGCCATGATGAAGGCCGATAGGAATGGGAACAGATTGTCTCCGAATGCTCATCTAGCAAAATTCAGTATTTCCTCTGTTATGACCTGCTTTCTCTTGACCAACTTCTCCAAGGGAAAACAGTTGACAATATTCTAGGTGGTCCTTTAGTGATGTACTTAGACTTCAAACTGACTTCAGAAAATTGTTCTTCAAAATGGTGAACCAACAAAAGATGCTAACATTAGGCCTTTAAAATGTTATGCTGTCTTGGACAAAATCTGTTTGCAAACAACATGAAACTAACAGTTAGAATCGGAACGCGCGCGTGGTTAATTTGAAACTTATGCGTAATAAGAGCAATAGCAATGGATAAGTTTTTTTCGTGGCCTTAAGTATTGGGGACTTTTAAAAGAATTTTGTGATCAAAAATACATTAAAATACTTGCAAGAAAACAGTTATTCCTCTGACGACCCATTGAAGTTCTTGATATCAACACATAAATTAAGCCTTTCAGCATGAAGATATTCCGAACTCGAGGTTTTCCAAGGCGGTGTTTCGAACATTCACTCGCTTTTTGTGGGCTACGATGCCAGTCCCCGCACAGGGTAAGAAGAGGGGCAGCAAAACCCAGTATCACAAACGTAATAACAAACGTGGTAACGCCATTGTGTTTGGTTCTGTAGGCTCCAAACTTACAGACTTATTGCACGATCTGTGTAAAAGATGATGGTCCTGCCATCACTTAATGTAATGTCTCAGGAATTGACGAAAAGTTTTGCAATTTTTGCTGAACGTTCACTTGGCAGAAGTATTGAGCCAGTACATGTAACGTACACGGTTACACACTGTGACGTCATCAACTGTGATGCAATGTCGTTTCCAAGACCGCTGACTGGGTCTTCGAAAATAAATCTCGCTACTTTTGTCTTCTCAATTAGATGCCTTTCCGCTCGAAATACACGTTTTCTTGTATCACGAGATAACCTTTGGTTTTCAAACTGCCGACTTGCATGCAGACCTAAGGGACCGGCGAAGATTTACAGCCGATCCCAGCCTAAAGGGTTGGGAAAGATCTTTGTTCCGTACCTACAGCCATGTTGGCAGAAATAAAATATAACAGTGTGTCTAGTCTGCTATAGCTTGGTACGGTACACACGGTGTAAATAGAATGGCTGGCCAGCTAGCTTGGTATATACCGGGTGCACGTACGTCGACCATACAATCAAATTGATGTATGCGTGTGCGTAAGTTTATGTGTACGCGTGTATGTACTTGTATTGACTGCGTGCTGCATACCTAGCTAGCAGTACGTGCGATAGTGCATAAATTAGTTTTCAACACACTGCATGCCAAACCAAACTTAGTACCTCACTTATTCTTCCGCAGGAAGACATGCTTCCTGGCATTTTCCCTGACAATTTTCTTTTTGATGAGATTTCAGCCGATGGTTGCCAAATTTTTGTGACTATATAAATTTCATCGTACCATCCACAAAATGAAAAATATAAGTAAACCAGCATTGTAGTGGTATGAAAAATATCAATTGAGGAATTACTTTACTACGCGAAAGGGGCTATTACGAAAATTTTTGTGTAGGTGGATTGCGAAATACTAGTGCAATGATGCAATATTTCTCAATGAGTGTTACAACCGAAAAAGGAAACTACACTACCATATATGGAAAATGGTGTGACTCAATCAACTGACGTGTCAATTCTTCGAAATAATTCCACCAATCGCGTTATTCCACTTAAGGTTACCCTTTGAAAAGAATAGATTTGAAGAATCATTAGAGAAGTTGTTTGAACGTGCCATAGCAAAGTTGAAATGTGTCCTTATTTCAATTTGTTGGCGCAATTTTCAGCTTTTCTTTAACACTAACACTGTTGAAATCTTGGAAGCCATTTAGCTAGCTTGGTCCATAGACGGCTGTTCTTTCGGAGCAGCTTCTTACATCATGTACAGCTAAGTTAAGTTACATCGTCGGACGGTTTCTGTCATTTCTCGACCCTGAAATATGATGATGAAAAGTTATTTTCAAAAAGAAGCCCTTCAAAATAGTTATAGAAATGTTGCTTTCAGAGGAAGATACAGTCTTTAAAAGGGGAAATATTGTATTTTTAAAATCAACATTAAACAACGTCAAATGGTTTAATACAATAGTTAAAAGGTACTTTTCGTCTATTGTATTGAACCATTTGACGGAAGTTTGTGGTGAAAAAATATCAATGAGCTACATTTTAGAAATTTTCGCTGTATGAGAACGTTTTTGAAAACAAAGATTGACATCAACCTTATTTTGAAGTGCGTATCATTTTTTGCTATCAATAAATCATGGTTTCAAAACTATTTAAATACTGTACCACCGTCGCTACTCAACATTTCTCTCCAGACTTGTAAAAAGCATTGAGAACATATGTTCCGCGTGGTCTGCACTTTAGTAAAAAAAGGAATGCGCCGGAACTCCAGATGTATTGCTTCTCGGCCTTTTGGCTTCGGATCATAAGTAGTATCTGTTCTTTTCAGCCAGTCAAGAAAGGGGCCAAGGGCAGTATAGATGAAATTTTTTAGGGGGTACTAGGTATCAAATGGGGGTCACGGCATTGATCGCATCCTGGGAAGGGGTCAAAGGGGAGGGGTGTTCCCCTCTTTGAGAAAATTTCTAATGGTTAGGTATCCTTGGATGATGCAATCTAGTGCTATGTTTTTCATCGTAGGGAAAACAAGCCAGTGAGCCACAACTGGAAAAAAGGCCTTGACCGGCCCGACTTTAACCAGTTGGTTAGAACCTGGGCCGTAAAACCCCATCTAACTCTAACTCTTCATCGTTTTAACTGATTTTATGTTCAAATGTTATTCGTTGATTTCAGACATGTGCAAAATATGTTTTTACACATTTATTTTTCTTAATTCTTACACATTTTATTAGGACACAAACAATTTTGGGGGCTTAACAAAGATCTGGGGGCAGGTCCCCCATTCCCCTTCCCCCGTAGCTGCGCACCTGTCGGAACCACGCGTGACAGACACTTGATGTAGAGGTCTGAGGGTCGAGAAGTTGCTCAGTTAAATTTGTGGTCTTTTGGGGGACGTCTGTTGTCCTTTCTGGGACGTAGCTCCTTTGGGGAGCAGAACTCCTTCGGGAGTAATGTTTGGTTTCATCCCCTTGGCTCTTCGCCAGAGAGTCGTGGGGACTGTGGAAAAAAGTAGCCTTTTACTATTACTGACTGTTCATCTTCTTACAGTGTTATGCAGTTACTTTAAATTGCGTTTTTTTGTTAACTCAAAAGGCTTGCACCCACGATTTTTTTCATCCAGTTACAGGTGCCAACGTATAGCTGCTTCTGGGCCTAAACAGAGCCGCTTATTCGCTTTGACTGTATGAAGATCGTTTTACGACATTCACGTTGTTCGAACCAGGGAGTTCAGTGGAACACCAGCTCCCTGTTCGAACTTGTTATAAAGGACTACTGAGTAAAGGTCTGTGCAAAGCTTCGTTTGACAAATGATTTTAAATCGAATTCGGGTTAGTATCGCTGCAATGTACGTCCTTCCCAAATTCGCTTAGGCTAGTATGCCACCTACATTCTGGTGCAACTTACACCATATCTTGGGACTATGCAGCTGGCCTGTATGTCCGTAAGTTTCCTTTTTTACAGTAAACAAAAAAAATGTTTCAACTATTGTAAGTTTGGATAGGGGTGTTTTAACATGTCAAAAATACTGGGAACAACATCCGAGTCAGGGGCACTCTAATAGAACATTTCCCCGGATATAAGGTATTTGGGTGGCCTGGTCATTTGTAATGAATGCTTATTCTGTACACTTTTCACTGCTAAATTTGTCAGTGTTTAGTTGCCAGTTGGGGACGTATAGAGCCCCTGATGGTTGGGTCCAGGGGAAAGATTCTATTAGGGGACCAGAAGCTTGGCCCCGGGAATGTGGGGTGTAAAACTACTTTGTGAGCATTATAATTAAGCATTTAATTCCTTCAAATGGCACTTGATGTGCACTACTCGGATCACAAACTTCAATTTGACTAACTCAGACTATCGGTGGAGTTGAGGATGCATGGAGCTTGTGTGTGGATGGAGCAGTTGCGTGCGTTTGTGCGTGTAAGTGTGTGTGGGGGCGGGGGTGAAACAATAGTATTGCTTAAACTGTACAAAAGGCATTTAATACAGAATAACCTGCTTCCTCGATGGGCACCCACTGAAAAATCGCATCTGAGGCATGATTGTAGTAAACCAAAGTCTAATGCATTGCTCTGGAAGCTGTTTATGGGTGCAAAAAAAGACATAAGATCAGCACAATTCATTTTGTAGAGGTGTGATATTTGCCTTTAGGAAGAATGAGTGACAAGAGAAAATACCCCATGCCCGGCAACTGGTAATGCTCGCTACATCACCGTGAAAAGTCACTACTAATGACCTTGGCATATAAGCCCTGTAGAGGGTGCGTTGAGTCGACTGTTAGTAGGCGTGGCCTAGTTCTAACAGAACTAACAACCAGTCGAGGCTGTTATTTCTGTTACATGATCACATGACTGATTACCATGGCGATTGCGTCATTCGGGTGACGTCACAATAGACCTGTCAATCAAAAACTAACACCAACGGTTGAGTAAAACGCACCTAGAGGTTCTTCACGTAACGTCACTGCATATGCGTTGTGCATACTAGCCGTTCTGCCCATGCGCAATGGTCGCCTGGCCGTCAAAATAGAGAGACGAGCAGCGCAGTGGCGTCGGTTAAAAACCTCTACATGGTAAATCAGTGCCACGAAAGTCCATATGGAAGGCAAGGTGCATGTAGGTACACGCCCTTCACTTATGTGAAAATCTGATTTTCATGTTTTCCCTCAATGGCAAGGTCATTTTGGAAAGTTCTTGCTTTGCCCTAGCGATCTCCCCATCCATTTTAATGAAGTAAATCACTGTACAATGACTCTAGCAAGAGCCAGTCTTGAAACCCGAGGCACATGACTTCACAAAAAGGAGGCAGTGTGGCATGGAACCATGAAAACATGCTCAGCGTTTTCTTAAAATAAGTTTAAGTATTGCCAGTTTTGATGATGAAATGAGGTCTTGAAATAGGTCTATGTCCGGGACACCGTTTCTCCTAAAATCAGCAAAATAAAGAGCAGTGTGAAATGGCACATAGGTACATGGCAATGAGGGTACGCCCCCTTTTTGTTAAAACATAAAGTGTCAAGCTGTTGCCCCTTCTTAAAATAAAATGTGCCTTATGAATATGAAATCTTCCGCTAGTGCTATTTGGCTATCAGACAAAGCAACATGGGGTGATTGCCGGGTGGCTGGGGTGTTCTGTAAAGGTTAACATATTGCCCTTTTATTCAGTTTTAGGGGGCAATGTGGAGATTGCTATATTTCAGTTTGAAAATAGAGAATTTACATTTCAAAAACAGTGACGGCAGCAGCCAGGGGATTTTCATTGTCAAAAGGGGCAATGTTTACTTTTCAGAAAAGTTGGGGGCATGTCCCTAGTGCTACTCGGTTCCTACACTTATTTTTGGATTCACCAAAGCTGCAATCTTCACATTCAAGGACTTTGTTCAGACGTACAAGGCTTGGGATGTGCTACTTACAGCAATCTGGCAAACTTTTTGTCAAAACATTCTTCTTTAATAAGCTCCCAAATTATTGTTTTTACAAACACGTCTGATGTGAGGGCCGATAAGACCCTAGCTGTTACGTTGGTACTAACTATAATCAGGCCCGTACCCAGGCAAGGTTATGAAGGAGGGCGAAATGACTTTCCAGGGGGCGAAAATTTTCCAAGGGGGTCAAATGTGTAAAAATGTATTAAGTCAATAACAACCTGAAACTTTCTAATGGGCGAAAATAAATTCAGGGACTTCTCCCCCTACCCCCTGGCTATAGGCTTGACTATAATTAAGGCATCTTTGTTCTCTAATATCCATGCCAAGATGATCCCACAGAACTGACGGTCGTAAGAGTTGGCAATGAACAGGGAAAGTCTGGCAATGAATAGGGAGGATGGGCCCTTCACTGCCACTTAATTTTATGGCCTTTTCAAGGTTGACTGGTACTGGGTACATTATGACACAGGGGTTTCTTCAAAAGAACACATTTGCCAATAATATTATCGACAAAATCATATTCTATGGAAAATTTACA
>WURT03068940.1:0-13533 GCA_009936505.3 Holothuria glaberrima
ACATTATTATTGGTGCACAATTTAACAAGTAAATGTTCACATACAGTCAACTAAATTACAGGGTCAACCAGAGTGTGGAACCGACCCCTGAATAATACCCGTTTTCATCATGAGTGAAATTTTAAAAAGTAACAAAAAGCATTTGTATGACTATATGAAGCCCTACATTGCCAAATGGCTGGACCCGGAATAGGCACAGAATTGGAAAACCTGGAATCGCAACTGGCTCAGAATCGGAGGGCACTGGACCCGGAATTGGTCCGGAATGGTGGCTACTGGAATAGGAATTGGCCCGGAATTGAGTTAGGTGGACTCGGGTACAGCACTGTAAATTTGTTGACTGGTAATTCTCCAGGACTAATCTTAACATGACTGTGACATCCACTGTGACGTCATCGTGCCATGAAAGTCACCTCTCACGCTCAGGATTGGGTTTTCCCGAGTGGTAAATGAAGCCCACAATGCAAGGTGCGGTATGATTATGGAAGAGTCGTTGCTATCTTTTCACTACTTACATTAATTTTATTCGTTTACTCCTAAAGGTTACTGGCATCAAGTTCGATCTTACGGTGATAAAAATTTGGCTGCATCCGTGTTGTTTTCAAGATTAACAGAAGTTAATTTAGACGAATGTCGGAATCAGAAAACAGAGTTTATAGCTCTCAGTGATTCTCAGATGGTGTTTGAATACGATGGTTACGGGGATCAAACTATGGGAAATACGGATCCGTTTGAACTAAAGTAAGGATCTTGTGCTTCGTGTTTTTTTCCTTTGGTCATGGCACTCAGTTGCATGACGCAGTCTTTTGAGCAGTGAGATGTACGCTATGTTTGAAGGTGGGGGGGGGGGAAGTGGGCATATGCGCCCATGTTGGTGGCACACGTGGATGTATTGCGTATTTTGCTCTCTACGCCTATATATGCACATGTAGTGGAGAACTTACTCGGTTATGTTTACTCGTACTATTGTGAGTCCACTGTTTGTCTTTCAGTAAATGGTCGTTGTGTGTACTCGTGCACATCTGTATCTAGCTAATTCCCTAACCATGCTCTCTTGTGTTACCGTAGAACGTGACCATAGCCGTATAGAAGGGTGCAACGTGACAGTTGTGCCCCCTCCCCAAAAAATAAAGAAAAAAGGGGAAAAAAGAAAGAAAAAACTACTCTCACATCGATATTTAATTTTTTGGCTGATAGCATGCCGAAAGATTGTTAAGATGCAACTTGTAAGGCACGGAAAGTGCCATGCCCGGAAAAAAGGGGAATTAAGTTTGACTTTTTTTAGCTATCTAAATTATAGCTAATGGCGGCGCTCTGCTTAGACTGCTGCGCTCCCCCTGTTACCCCTCCTGCCGAAAAAAATTCTACAAACGACTTAAGGATGTGTGTACCCATACAACCACCTGCAAGAGAAGAAATCCCCAGGCCTCTTCCTTTTACTTAAGAATTGTTCAAGAATATGAAAAGTTTATACATAGACATAAAACAGTTTTACCTCACGGACACCACTTGTCCTTACTCAGACAGCTTACTCGTCTCACGTAATAGCTTAAGATGGAGCAAAGGAAATCCTAGAACAAAAGAGGAACAAATTCCACCAGATTTCCGACAGCTTCGAGTCATTGTATTAGGCCATTTATAGTTAATCATCATACAAATATTAATTACGTTGATGATATCATCTTTTCCTGTAAGCAATATTTACGTTACCCGTTTCTCTCCTCCTAATTTCTAATGCTAACCCCGCTCATACCTTTTTATTTCCACTTCAAATACCGAAATACGGATATTACTATTTTCTGTCCCAGGCCTGTAGCTAGGCGGGGAACAGGCATCCGCAACCCCCCCCCCTCCCAGCTTGCAAAACGACTCACCAGTTATAAAACACTTTAATTGCTGCTACTTCATCCTCTCTTTGTAGTTCCGTGTACCTCCTCTTTCATCCCATGTTAGCATTCCTCAGGCTGGCCACAAGCCTGTTCTGTGCCCTAGTATGCCAATACAGTGTGGATGTTTTACAGACCATTTGTTGGTTTCATTACAGGGAATCGTTATTGGAAATGTGTGAAGAATACAATGTTTTAACAGAAGATATTTTAAAGAAAAATTTTGCCCAAGTAAGTTAATAAAAACAATATTAAAATCTCTTTACCTATAATCATCCGTTGACTTTATATACCACAACTTATATGAGACCTGGAGTTATTTAAACTAAGAAAAATATGTATTCTAATCCTTATGGCCGTACGGGCGAGGGGGCCGGGGTGGCGGCCGCCCCCCTAAAGTCAGAAACCTGACTAAATCGGGCAGATATTTTGTCTCAGTGGGGCGGAAAACTGGACAGCCTAAATTCTATACTTCTGACTCTGCCCTCCCCGAGAAAAACAGTTCCATACGGCCATGGTAATTCTTAACAGAAGGTACTGGATCAGCTTTTATTATTGTAATTATTTTAACTCAATCAGACAGATTCTTGCATTGTGAATCTCTCACTGTTAGCTTTTCTCCAGTGTTCAGTGAAAGAGAAATTTGTGTTCGATACCTTTGTAAAATTAAATTAAAATGATCCTTTCTTCTCAGGGTTACAACGAATTTGAGGATAGTGACGTCCAGTCCTTAGATATCGATCTTGAACTCTTAGACGAAGTGGCGAAACGAGTAAGATCAAGTTTGTCTTACGTAGCAAGGGTGCTCAGATAATCGGGCCCGTAGCCAGCTTCACATTTTTAGGGGGCAAGTGTTGTGATTGGGGGGCATAAAAGATTCCACCACATTAATTATTATGCAGTTTCAATTTTCATCTGGGGCAGATATATTTTTTGGGGGCATTGCCCCGAAATGCCCCCTCCCCGTGGCTACGGGCCCGCAGATAATGAGTTTATGTACATTTCAGACTAAGGGTTTTATTAAGGATACTGATAACATACTGTATGTTGGGGTATTTTTACGTACTGACTTGATGTTTTTGCAGCAATGAGGGTGAAGTAGACTATCCACTCCTTCCCAGTGTTCGTTTCTCAGTGAAACAACCTTTCAGGGTAAAGGATCGTTGATGATCTCTTTCAGGGATATTTCGTCTAAACTGAGTAGGCTAACTGTAAGAAGGTAAATTCATTTCAAATATGGGTCATTCCATGCCAATTCAAGAAATGATCCCCAGGTGATCCCCTCAGATTTTGATGAAACTCCCTCAAAATGTTGCAATATATACCAAATGAAATCACTGAAAATTGCAGCTCCATAGCTCGAGCAGTTTTCGAGTTAAGGCCCTCTGAAAAGTATTGCGCAATACCATATTTACCTGAAGAAAGCTCTCACAGCCATTTGTAGTGATTCTGCAGGTCCATAACTTTTCATGGGGATAAGATATAAAGCTGCGGAAGTCATGTTTTCAAAATTTGGGCACAACTGGGCCCTAAACTAAGTATCAGAGGGACTTCTTAATTGAGCACAGCATTATTTGGTCACAGGTCTAAAGGTAGGAGCAAGTATAGCAACATAACATTTCTAGTGATTGAATGACTGGGGTCCAAACATGGTCCTTTTGAAAAAGTTTCAAAAATGGGGCCCCATACAGGGTTGTCGTTGTCCCCGTGGGCAAATACCCACATGTTTGAATTTTTTGTGAAGAAGGTTGTACATCTGATTATTATATGTACAAAATATCATATACCGTATGGACCTCCTTCATGGTTAGATAAGGGAAATAAAATGAGTAGTATCCAACCATTTTTTGAAAAAAAAAAACTCTGCAAAAGGCACAAAGTCCCATATTCGAGGGCCCATAACTTTTGAACCATATATGCTACTACTTCAAAACAAAGCAGCATGGGAATATTTACGCCAGAGGTTGGACAGATGCTGACAAAACCATGATACTAGCATTAAATATGCAGATATGATCACATTAACATTGAATTTCTCATAAAATGTAATTTTATGGCCCATTCTTGGGCCCATCTCATTCAAAGAGTTAACAACGTGCAATGGAGGGGAAATTGCTCTGGTAGGCTAATGTGATCTGTTTTTCAGGGCTCCCAACGATCCTACATTTCATATATTCCTATATTTAGAAAATGAGCATATCCTCTCCTGTAAAAAGGGAAGATCTCCTATATTTCGTATATTTTTCGTTTAAAATGTCTGTGTTCAGGGCAGTAGCCTGAGATTTCCAAACTGTAAATGAAAGTTCGCCAACTTGAGAAAAATACAGAAATGCTGGCAATTCTACAGTCCAAATTTTGATTTGAAGGCCCCAAGATCTTGGGACATTGCATTTAAGGGTTCTGTTTTCGCCAAATCTTCCCAGGGAGATCCCTGGACTCTCACCTTGGACGCGTTTTTTTGTCGGTTTCTCTGCCTGAGGAATGAACCATTTTCCACTGGAATGAATCAACATATACACTGGCCAATGATAAAATACTGTAGCATATGATTACCTTTAATTATTATCTAAACTCAATGAGCTTTATATAAAGTAGCTTTAAATTTAAAGGGTATAAGTACTTGCTGCAAACTTATTTTGAACAACAGCAAAATCTCCCAAATGGCCACTTGTTTCACTTCAAATAACTTGCATGATATTTAAGATCATATTAGGGTGAACCAAGGAGTTAGTCCATTCATAAATTTCACAACTCATCCAGTAAGAAACATATTGCAACGTGATTCTCAAGAGCCATTCATGAAATAGGATGCACGGGTACACTAATTCAAATTGGGATGCTACATTTCCCCCTTTATATCAAATATTTCTTCTTGAAATCTACTGTAAGTTTTGTTTCGAAAGCATGAAATTTAAAAATGAAGAATGCTTAGATGCAACTTTTAAAGTCTAGAATGTGTCATTTCCCCCATTTTCTCGCAAGGCTTACACTTTGACTGCACACCAACTGATAATGCCTACCCCCATGTCATACTAAGAGCTCGAGGGGAAGCATGCACTGGGTACGATACTTCTTGTAGGGGTGCCATGCATGTCGCAGCCGAAGAATTCAGTAAATAATTAAAAGTTCAGATCATGTTATGAGTCCAAAGCTTCACCAAAGACAGCGCCATTTTGGATCTAGGAAAACTCAGGAGAAGAAAAATTTCTCATAGATGTGTAATCCCTCCCCTTTGGTAATATCTCCTTAAATTACACCCTCACAGGATAGAAAACCAGGATTCCTAAACATATTATCAAGCTTTACGTAGCTTTAGAAAGATAGCACCATTTTGCATCCAAGCCACCTCACATAAACAAAAATTTCTGAAAGAGAATAGGATGTCTTCATTTTGCTTTAGTCTAAACATTTTAGTGGAATTTTACCACATCTTTTTTACCCCATTTTTTTATACCAACCGTTCTCTTTTTACCTAGTTGACACACTATATTAATTTGTGTTGGTGTGTCGTTAAAACCCATCTTACTCTTAGACGGCACCTCTTGCCTTCTGTACAGCCCCAAAATATGAAGAATATCACAAAATAATAACAATTTGTAACATGTTAAGTTCAAAGCTTTGCCAACAACAGTACAATTTTGAACCTAAGTCAGGCCTTACATGTACCATTAGCATCATGGACGCCAAAAATGAAATGCAATGTTCAGTGCTCTATATCTTCATAATTAAGCCAGATACAATGTTTTCAATGCCAGATTCTTAAAATTTGGGTAGAAAATACCCCAGATGGGTATTTTTAGCATTGTATCTTTATTCTCTGGGAAGTCATAGGTCCTCAAAAATGACCGAAATGGCATGTGCACAAATCGGCGATGAAAAGATGGGGTCCGGGCCATTTTTCAATGGACCATAACTCCCAAACGGCTTGGAATTTTGACCTAAAATTTTTGGTGTCTTCCTTCCATTAGTGGAACTATACTTCATAAAAGTTTCAGCAAAATCTGAGACAGTGCCCGACCGACCCATTTGTTGAGTTGGCAGAGAATGACCCAACATGCACCTTTGCAATTTAATATCGGTACTAATAGTTGCTTGCACTCAAAGCATTTTTATTAGGTACTGTACAAACAGTAGAAAATACTTTTCAATAGAAGAGGATGAAGTTTAATGAGACCTAGTCAAGCGAGGAGATTCTAGTTTCTACATAAGCTTAAGTAGTTAAAACGTGAAAAAAAGAGCAATTCCCAATTCAGTGGGCCCGACATACAGCGCAAGGCATGCATGGTTGGCAGTTTTTGTGCCGAACAAGGAGTGAATTAATACGTTCAACATATTCATAACTGGTGTCTAATTGCAAAATGAGTTGCAAAGTTAGATAAGTATTGAATATATGTACTGGTAAATGCTCATAGCAATATCATATTGTACCAGAGCAATTTTCCCTCCATTGCACGTTGTTAACTCTTTCACTGAGACGGGCCCAAGAAAGGGTCGTAAATTAAATTACATTTTATGAGAAATTCTATTTTAATGTGATTATATCTTCATATTTAATGCTAGTATCATGTTTTTGACAGCATCTGTCTAATCTCTGGAATAAACAGTCTCATGCTGCTTAGTTTTGAAGTAGTAGCATATATGGTTCAAGAGTTATGGGCCCTCGAATATGGGACTTTGCGCCTTTTGCAGAGTTTTTTTTCCAAAAAATGGTTGGATACTACTCATTTTATTTCCTTTATCTAACCATAAAGGAGGTCCATACGGTATATGATATTTTGTACATATAATAATCAGATGTACAACCTTCTTCATAAAAAATTCAAACATGTAGGTATTTGCCCACGGGGTCAACCACCTCCCTGTATGGGACCCCATTTTTGAAACTTTTTCAAAAGGACCATGTTTGGACTCCAGTCATTCAATCATTAGAAACGCTTTGTTGCTATACTTGCTCGTACCTTTAAACCTGTGACCAAATAATGCTGTGCTCAATTAAGAAGTCCCTCTGATACTTAGTTTAGGGCCCAGATGTGCCCAAATTTTGAAAATATGACTTCCGCAAGTGAAAAATTCCATTTTCAATGGTTCATATTTTTAAAACAAAGGAAGCTAGGGCAATTTTGTTTATTTGGCCACTACACTGCCCACATACACATTTTCAGCTTTACATCTTATCCCCATGAAAAGTTATGGACCTGCAGAATCACTACAAATGGCTGTGAGAGCTTTCTTCAGGAAAATATGGTATTGCGCAATACTTTACAGAGGGCTGTAACTTGAAAACCGCTCGAGCTATGGAGCTGCAATTTTCAGTGATTTCATCTGGTATATATTGCAACATTTTGAGGGAGTTTCATCAAAATCTGAGGGGGTCACCTGGGGACTTTCCAAAATATTTGTTGATTTGGCACGGAATGACCCATGTGGCGAATTATTTAATACGACAATTCTGCAATTTTAACCTTTTTAAATAAAAAAGTGGGGTTCGTAGGCTAAGTATTCGTCAGGAAACTCTTTATTTTGATAAAAGTTTTGCCTTTACAATCGCAGATGATATCTATACTGGATGAGAAAAACCCCGGGGAGGTTAGTTGCGACGAAATAGAAGGACTGGACCTTGAAACTTTGAAACGGCTGGCTGATATAATGGACAATGATCCAGCCAATACTGAAGGTTATGAATATGCAAAATATCATCCAGAACAAATCAGGTAGGCTATGTGCTACTAGAATGGCACAATGACATGACCAAAGGGCGGGAGGGGTGGGTAAGTGGGATGAGGTGCAGGAATTCCTTACTCCTGGCGATCAATCAGGGAAGTGTAATTAATTTGCTGAAAATATGGGGAAAAGAAGTGACATTCGGATACACAGGACTTTGCTCCATATCCATACAAATTTCTAAAGCCGCTGACACCCCACTGCTGAGGCGCATTGGCCTGCAATAGTGAGGTGTGTTTTATTATTCTAATGGTGCTAGCTTTTGAAGTGTTGGGTCCAGTGAGGCGGAGAAGCTTACAGAATTGAAAATAAAAAAGCGTAGTAAGAGGGATAAATGGTATCTGAATTACAATGAAAGACATTGATAACTTGTTATGTTCGCAATACAGTAGAAACGCCCTAGAGATTAAGAAAATTTGGATATGAGAAATTAAAATATTGGCAGATCCCTTTGTACATAGGCGTAGGAAGCAGGGGCTGGTGAGGGGGGGGCTAAATTCCCCCAGTCAAAAATGTGGTGGGGCTGATCTACTTTCCGCCCCTAGATCCAAGGATGAAAATCCCTTATTTGTCTTTTTTGTAAAAAAAAATGTAAACCATTTGCAGTAATTTACCTTAAAATTTGTCCAAAATGGTTTTACAAATTGCATATAAGGACCCTTAAATATCCAAAAATTTTCCTTCTCCCAGGACGGCGATCCGAAACAAGGTTCAGCCCCCCCCCCCCCCGTCTTGAACAGCTTCCTGCGCCTATGCCTTGATATTAACGCTTTTATGTCAGTTGAGGAAAGTTAACTCGTCAGGTATTGTAATGATTTTTTAACATTTGCAAATAATCAACATGTTTCCCTTTTGTTTTACAGATCACTTGTAGAAGATACATTGAGAGATGCTGAAGCTACAAATGCTGGTCAAGTGACGTCAGAAATGTTTGTGGCAGGATATCAATCTATTGGAGGATCCTTGAAAAGAGGCAACGAGGTTCGATTATTTCTACATTCTATGAAATATTTTGACGAATACGGTATACCGAATACTCATCCGGCGGATCATGATTTCATAGCTAAGTTTAATTAACTTTTATCGTTTATCCTCTTTTCCTTCAGATTTTCGCTGCCCTAAATCCGGAGAAGAAAGATGCCATTACAAAAGATGACGTTATGAAATATCTTCCGAATATCCTGGAGAAGTTTAAAGCGAAGATGAGGGCCGACAGAACAGCGAGTAAGTACAATGAAGAATTAAATGTCGAAATTTAAAGAGGCAAGCTTGTCATATGAGTGCAATTTTGTGAGGACGAGTACAATTGCATTATTCAATGTGATTCCGAGTCTAAGTACATAAAATTATCTTTTTTATGAATGCGTGTACAAAATTTTGCCATAGTAGTATGGAACAAATAGGGGTACAAATGGTAAATTTAAATTCATTCAAATTCAAATTATTCATATTAGAGACGACTTTGTGCCCTGTGAGTTTGCAGCGCTCAGCACGGTTAGAAAGTAAAAAGTTACAAGGAACGCCATTACTGTAAGGAGTTAATTTTGTGTGATGGAATTAGCTTGTAAAGAAATGCATCTGCAAATCTGTAACAGTGCCAAATGGTAGTTACAAATGTTTTGAACGTCGTTACATTTTTGTCCCGTTACTTTTCCAAAGTGACAAAAAGCCCGCCATATAGTGGCTAAAATTTTGGTCAAATTGTGAGTTCCAGAGAAAGTGCCGAGTTGAAAGCAGTACTGTGAGTAGCATCATGTCCATGACTTAATCATTTTACCGCTATAATCCTTGTCATCAAAATGAAATAAGTTTTTGCGAGTTGGAATGACAAGTTCCTGGAAGTATGCCTTACTATATAAAGAACTTCCAATTCTATTTTTACAGACGTGTGTGTTCATAAACCATTATCAGTCATTTGCATTTCTTGTATGGAGTCATTTGTGAATCAACTTTAAGAACAACAAGCACGTCTGTCCCCTCCCTTAAGTGATAAACTAACGTCGTCTTTCAGTCAAAACGTACTGTAAGAAGTTACATTTTTAACGTATAGTTCGTAACCGTAACGAGTTATAATTTTAGGACAAAACAGCTACAACTATGTAGCGAGTTTCGATCAAAGTGTAAAGGGAACATCCCCTGTGCCCAGGTAAGAAACCCCAGGAGATTGTTTAACAAGTGTATTTTAAGCCAATTTTGATAAATGAGAAAGGACGTGGTAGGTGGGTATATGAAGATAAAGCAGAATCAATAGCTTTGAGACATAAAAAAACGATGGAGGTCACTTATATTGGCCCCATTAGTTGTTTTGTCAAATGTTCATGACACAAAGGATAACGTGCACATCCTGAAGACGTTTCATATACGGCTCCCCATGAGTAAAGGTAACGGATATATAAACGTTTGGACATGAAAAATCATAGAATGAAGCCCTCCCCCATAACCCTTACATTCAACTACCTTAGTATATTTCCTGGTAACCATGCATTAAAAATTTCTGGCAAAATTGTCCAGCTCCCAAATGAAAGTAGTCCAGCACTCTTTGTATAAAATACACCAGCCATTATTGCCATCGTGCCTAGTATGCTTAAACACCTGTGGTATAAGCGAGCCTATCTTTGCGAACAGCTGGTTGGGAACATCCTTTATTTGCTTATGAATTTATAGTGAGTTGCGCAGTGACAAGCCATAAAAATGTCATACGGAACGATAAGCAGTTAATCACTTTCCTTGTACCGAAAACGAACTGATTACCAGGCAATTACTGCTTATGTGTTTTTCCAGGGAGTTGCAACTCTGTTGCAACTCCCTGGTTTTTCAGAAATTTGTTGCAATGTTAAATTATACCCCAGTGTCACATATGTCCAAAGAAATATCGTAGTAGGTGTTTACAAACGGTGCCTGGGTACTTTATGGGTGAAAAGCTTGCTGCAATTCACCATTGTGAATGGAATACATTTTCAGACAATGTGGTAACTTATGAGACACAGTGCCACGATTGCGCGCGAACCCGCGCCGAAAAATGTATTTTCAAAACAGTTTATAAAGAGTCCACAATTTAATTCATTGCATTGGAGGCTTTCTCTTATACAAACGACTGTATATCCTATGTTTTCAAGTACACGATGAAGTTGGGGAAAGCGGGGGAGAATAAAAATATAGAGGGCGAAATGCCCGGCTTCAAGGAAAGCTGTTTGTGTTGTACATGCAGGACCAATGTCGACCTTGACCTCACCACGGTCTTACTCCAACAGGGCAAAGTTCGCACCTACAACCACCTAATGTGCGAAGCCTAGATAGGGGTGAGACTAGCGCAAAAGTTGAACTTAATGAACTTGAACGGTACTTGCTGACATCTGATAATTATGAGAATACGTATTTTAAAACAGCTCTGGGACCTCAAAAAAGTGGTGCCAAGGGGGGGGGGGCTGAACAGTGCTGAAGCCGGGAAAGCCCCCATCTGGATCCACGCCTGATTACAAAAGGTCATGAAATGTTTTAGTTTTTTGTCCACCGAACAAAGGGCATAAATGAGTTATTGTATTGCAATAAAAGGAACTAATATGTTAGTCATTATATTTTTGTATACCATTTACATCTGGAACAGGGGCCAGAGCAATTGCCACGTACGCACCCCTTTAATTACGGTCCAAACCAGAGTTGTAGTACTCGAGTACGTACTCGTACTCGTACTCAAGTACATTTTCCTGTACTCGTACTCGTACTCATGGCTTTGTACTCGTACTCGTTCTCAGTGGGTTTGAAAATCGGGTACTCGTACTCGTACTCGTACTCATACTCATGGCTTTGTACTTGTATTCGTACTCGGGGTCCTGTACTCGTGTTGGTACTTGTACTCGGGAGTTTGTACTCGCACTACAAGTCTGGTCCAACCTGCTGACAGCTTCAGTTTTATCCTCCTGTTGTAACCTATATCATTCTTCTCCTTTTCATCATAGATCAGGCATGGGATCAAGCGATCAGAGAAGATCTTTTCTCATGGAACAATCCTCGGGAAAATCCAGGGGTGAATACAAAGTCACAACAGCCAATCAGTGAACAGAATGAAAATCTTCATCGGCCAATAGAAGAAGAGCCTGATGGTGGCTTAAATAAACATGAACAAAAATTTAAACGTCTATCGGAGAAAAGTTTTCAGCCAAATCTAGTTCACGATGACTTATAAAAAACATTTACTTGCAATCTGGATGGGGGAGAGGAGAGGAGGGGACTAAACAGACCTTTATGTGAATCATAATTTGCTTCATGTTCTTGTTTTGGCAAGTAAAAGAGACATTTATGAATTTATCTTTTGAGTCCTTTCGGTTAGTACTATGACTGGATCGTAAAGAGTGACGGGCTACTTTTTAGATAATTCTTACTGAAGTTCTGTCCGTCGGGAAGAGGTGGAGCTAGAAACTTTCCCAAAAAATTGAACAGATAGTAATCCATAAACCAAATATAGGCGTGATGGGATATAATTTTTCGAGGTGGATTGACTGTGCCGTCTTGCTCGAGGAAAGCGTGAACTGAATCTATACTAACAACCAAAATGCCCAAGCCTTCCCAGCTATGGGAGAGAAATAAGATTTTACCTCAACTCTAGAGGACGCAGCCCCTCGCCTCTACTTAGCAAGCCAATTTCTGTCGTCTCACCCAACAGACTGTTTTCAAAAAAGAGGCTATTTTCTAAACAGGTGAGAATGAGAGGCCGATAAGAGCCACTTAGCATGCTATAGGCGCTGGAAATACGAAACGCGACTCAGAGATAATAAGAATGTTTGACACTAGGTAAAATGCGAGAAATTATTTAGTTGCCAAAGTAACTGTGAGCTTGCATGAACGTTCTTTGTGTTACAATACATCAATTTGGCAATCACGTGTTATCAGTCATTAAAGGTTGAAATGTTACAGTTTAACGTTATCGTCGTATTCTCTTACGCTTTTTACGCATTATTAAAAGTTATATCAAATGTTGACAACAATTATCAAATACACCCAACTACTAAAATGTGGTTTGAAACGTTTTAACGTTGGTTTTCTGAACAATTCGGCGCAGAAAAAATGAAAATTAGAAGACAGTGTTTGAAAATGACGCTAGATCAATCGTAACGAAAATGACGTCAGAACAAATGTAAAGAGCTTAGTACCGGTATATATTTAATAATGTACACCTATTGATACCAGAGGAGCGGCGACTGCGTGTTTGGTCTAGTGTTAGAGCATCCGCCTTTCACGCGGGAGGCCCGGGTTCAATTCCCAGGTCGAGTCATACCAAAGACTTTAAAAATGGAACCTACAGCCGTTGTGTGTGAGGCTCCGCATAAGCAACGGAGTAAGGGAAAACAATCCAGTACCCCACAACTGGAGAAATGCCGTCGGTGCCGCTAGATTAAACCAAGAGGTTATAAGTTAAGGCATAATACCCCATCTAACTAACTAACCAGAAGATCGGCATTATACATCACACATTACTCTAGCGAAAAATATCCTGAAGTGGAACTAGTTGTTTATGCTTTAACGAATATGAGCAGGAGATGATAGTTTATTTTTATAGACTACCCCGGTACCAATTCCGGTTGAGCCCACGTGAACTGGATTCAACCTGGATTCAGTTTGAATGTTTGATACTATGCAGTTGTCATGAATCTGGTTAAAATGTAATTCAACCCAGTGAAAATCAATTGTTCTTGGAATTTGGGCAAAATCCAGTCTCAAACACTATTCGATCATAGTTCACAGTTGAGAGTTGTGCAACCCATTTCAACTCAGACAGTTTAATGTGGATTTTGGTCAAAACTGTAAAATCAATTGAACCTGGGTTCAACTAAAATTTGAACCGGCGTATGAACAGGGCACTCTAAAAGGATTCAGTAGACAGGGGCACGAACCGGAATCTTGTCGGCGAATTTTCTATATTTGGTTCAAA
>WURT03068951.1:0-13532 GCA_009936505.3 Holothuria glaberrima
TGAGATATCGTGTTTACAAGGTTTTGACCTTTTGACCTCTGGTGACCCCAAATGACCTTTGACCTCCACCAAAAATAGGGATCATGTACTCAATATGGCTAACCCACATACCAAGTATGACATCCCTCGGAGTTATCCTTCTTGAGATATCGTGTTTACAAGGTTTTTACCTTTTGACCTCTGGTGACCCCAAATGACCTTGACATCTACCAAAAACAATAGGGACCATCTACTCAATATGGCCAACCAACTTAACAGGTATGAGATCCTTCTGAGTTATCCTTCTTGAGATATCATGTTTACCAGGTTTTGATCTTTTGACCTCTGGTGACCCCAAATGACCCATGGCCTCCACCAAAACAATAGGGATCATCTACTCAATATGGCCTATCCACATACCAAGTATGACATCCCTCGGAGTTATCCTTCTTGAGATGTCATGTTTATAAGTTTTTAATCTTTTGATCTCTGGTGACCCCAAATGACCTTTGACTTCTACCAAAAACAATAGGGACCATCTACTCAATATGGCCAACCCACATACCAATTATGAGATCACTTGGAGTTACCCCTCTTGAGATAAAGTGTTTATAAAATTTTTACCTTCTGACCTCTGGTGACCCCAAATGACATCTGACCTCCACCAAAAACAATAGGGATCATCTACTCAATATGGTGACCAACATACCAAGTATGACATCCCTCAGTGTTATCCTTCTTGAGATATTGTGTTTACAAGGTTTTGACCATTTGACCTCTGGTGACCTCATATGACCTTTGACCTCCACCAAACCAATAGTGATTATCTATTCAATATGGCTAATCCACATACTAAGCATGAGATCCCTTGGAGTTATTGTCCTTGAGATATCATGTTTACAAGGTTTTGATCTTTTCCTCTGGTGACCCCAAATGACCTTTGACCTCCACCAAACAAATAGGGATCATCTACTCAATATGGCCAACCCACATACTAAGTATGAGATCCCTCGAAGTTACCCTTCTTGAGATATCGTGTTTACAAGCAAAGCCGTCACATACACACACACATACGCACATTCAATGCCTTACAGGGTACTAGGAAAGGACCGCAGTAGGGAATACAAGGGAATTGCAAAGCAGCGAAACTGCCAGCGAAGTAGGGGAGGTTTGCTTCGTGCTTGAGGGCAGGCTGCACTGCAAGGCAGGCACGTGCAGCCGTGCGTGACTTCTCACTGCAGTGGCCGAATTTTCGGGTAGCTACTCCAGTTTCGAGCCGCACGTGAGCTAGGAAAGATGTGCGAGAGCGGAGCTTGAGCCAACTGCCTCGATACCTGCTAAGGACATGTTTGTGAGTGCACACATACATGCTGCAACCCATACACAGCTTAGGAGCACACATACGCACATTCAATGCATTACGGGGTACTAGGAAAGGGCCCGGTAGGGAATACAAGGGAATTGCAAAGCAGCGAAGCGAAGTAGGCGAGGTTTGCTACGTGCTTGAGGAAGGCACGTGCAGCCGCGCGTGACTTCTCATTGCAGTGGCCGAATTTTTGGGTAACTACTCCAGTTTCGAGCCGCGCGTGAGCTAGGAAAGACGTGCGAGAGTGGAGCTCGAGCCAACTGCCTCGGTACCCACTAAGGACATGTTTGTGAGTCACGCATACTCACATACACACACACGGCATCACCATCGCATAGATTCCTTTTGCCTTCGGCAAGGAATCAAAAAGTCACCTGCTCCTATGTAATATTTTTAAAAAGATCTATTATTTGGATTTTATATAAGAAATGTCCGTCCTATCCTGAATGATATAGATTTTCTAGTTTATATTCAACCTTTAAGAATGATTTTTTGACAAAAACCATAGTTTGTTACCTTATCCACTTGAATTTAACTTCATTTTACAAGCTATTAGGCTATTAGACTTAAAAATGCATTTTGAAATAAATATGTTGTTAATTTTTGCTATCTTGTGGGAGCTTTGAACCATTTAACTATGAAAGCTGCCTAAAGGGTAGATGCATTGCTTTGGGTTCATAGAAGATCTGCAGGACAAGTCTGTATGTGTGGAAAATATGATGCAATTTTCTTTATTATTTATTTTTTAGAGTGAATGCCAAGCAAAAAAATAAGACAGAGTCCAGAAAAAGTAGAATTTCTAAGAAAAAATATAGGAGTAGGGGGGAGGTCCAAAAAAGAAGGAGAAAATAGGAAAACTAGGGGTTACCTGAAAGCCTATTTAAAAATACACTTTATGCTGGCAAAGAGTAATGTGCTTGGGACCGAATTTTGGGCCAATTAATTTAGAGGCACTATGTAGAGGACTTGGGCCACGATACTGCACTATAGTGTTGGGAAATACGGTAGTAATGTATTGGTTCACACTCTCTGCGATATGACAGTTACTATAAAATACTTAGGAAATATCATCTAAATTGTGGTCTGAGGAGAGCTTGTAAGTCTCCAAGACTGCTTCAAACAAACACACTGGAGCGAGTTTTACTATTAAACCAACCAGTCAACCTTGAGGCCCTACCCACTCATGAATATTAATGAAGATGATAAACTGTTCCCAAGCAACTGTTACCTCTGCTTATAAGCATACCCACATTTTATACCAAGCTTATTAGCTATCCTGATTGGGAGATATTGCCATTTTAAGGTGGTTTCTCTTTCAGCCCCACCAACTCGATACTACGTACAGTATGATATCATTGGAGCCAAAAGCAGTAGGGACACAACTTCAAACCTTAGTCCACATACTGTAACTGCCAAGTATTGTGTACAACAGTTCCTTCCTATACTATGAGCTTGCTTGTAAACATTTTCAAAAATTACATCACTGACTCATGAATATGAATGAAGATGGCAAGCTGTTCCCAAACACCTGCCATTTAGCTTACCCACACCATATATGACGCTAATCAGCCATCCTAATTGGGAGATACTTCCATTTCAAGATTTCTACTTTAAGCCCTGCCCACTCATTCCTATACATGATACTGCAATACAGCAATAGGGCACAACTTCACAAATGGGATAACAAACCTAGGGTTTCCCCTAATGCTTAATTCCCGAGGCGCCTGCCTCCCTACTTTTTGCGACCACCTCGCCAAGAAATTGCCATGATTACCGTCTCATATTTTTACTCATATGAAAATTACTTGAAAGACAAAGAATCGATCCCTCCCTTTAGAGAATACTTTCATTTTATGACGAAACCACACAGACCTCCTAAGACATTTCCCTTGCTTTTGCAATTGCCCCTTAAACACCTTGAATTTGCACTCAAGGAGTTCTTAATTGTTCAAAATTTCCCTCCGAAATCCAAGTGTGAGAAAGAACTCTTGTAAGAAGAATTAATTTGAGGCAGACTCTTGAAAAAAGTGGCAAGAAATATCGGAAAGATAGCATTCAATTACAGGCGATATGAATAAATTTTGTTTGGGTTTGCCAATACCTTGATGCAATCTAATAACAAGGATTGTGATTGGCTACAACCTTTAAGGCCTTGAATTGAAGCATGGAGAGAAAGTTAAGCCACCAGAACTCGATAAACATGTTGACCATATCAATTTGAATTACCTTAAAAATGACTTAAGTTGGTATTATCTCAGTGACAGTTTTTGGCACATGGTTACGCAAGCAAATCCTTCTTTTCTCCCAAAAGGAAAAGATTTCAGTCCTCAAACAGATGGTTTTGTTGAGTCCACAGAGATAATTAAGATACGTAATCCAAATAGTCTAGCTTTTCTCTCTTTATTGCCGTCTCGCTATGGTAGCCATCTTGTGAGGGGGTCGCTCTCTTAGAACATGCATTTGAGGTAGCATAGTATTATATGTATACCTTGGATACTACAGGTTTGACCTCAGAAGCAATCTACAGCTCTCTGCATACACTTTGTACTGTGTAAAGCACAAGTAGCATTTTTTCATCGTCAGAAGAATCCAGAAAACCCCAAATCATTGAAAATGCCAAAAACCTTTACCTGACAAGTGCAAAAGACCCAAAAACAACAATTCACATAATTTTCGCAAGATCTTGTTCAACAAGTTTTCCCTTCGGGGCATCCATCTTCATAGTGGCTTAGCACATTGGCCATTGCTTAACGTGTAATACGTATATAGAACCTAGCCTTCAGTACACGTGTAATTTGTACAGTGGAAGTCCCCTCACAAGTAGAGCTACAGTGTTAAGACTTTTAATATAATTTCATTCCAAAGTAATTACAAATATTTTAGTGTTCCTGAAAACGTTGCTCAGCACAGAAGAGGCCATATACTGACAGGATGACATCCTTTCTTGGTAAAATGACTAAATTTTCATTTTATTACCATATATATAACTCTTACATTAAACAAACTCAGTCTCCAAGCCAATTCAAATCCAATTGAGTATCTGGAACCTACCTCACTCTCCGCAGCCATTAGAGGAGATGAAAAAGAGTCATAGGTGCCCGCACCCCCTTTCCCTCCCACAATGGGGTTTCATATGGCTGTTACTAGAAACAACTGCAGAATCATGCATGATTCTAATTACTTGATCCAAAGACAACCAAACCTGACACCACTCTCAGTCAAATATGTGACTGCATACATACGTAAGGGAAGGGGAGAATTCAAGGGGAGCATTCAAGGGGAGCCTTCTCCTTCCTTCCTGCCTCCCCCCAAGAAAAATAAAAAAAAATGAATGGAAAATGCTTTAGTAGGCTACAGCATAATGCTGTGTGATACCTACCTTTAAAGAGGGTATGACACGGCCAAAATTAAATTTTCAATAAATAATGTTTTTATACAGCTTATAATGACAAGAATGTTTTCCTGATGAAAAGAGCCTCACATATACTAGAAAACGGCCATAAGAATTCTCAGATACAGGCCATGCGCAGCCCATCTGACACCCGAAAGCCAAAAAATTACTACTAGCACATCTCACGAAAATAGCGTCATTGGAGGCAGGCTTAGCAATGCTACCAGCTCACCCATTGTTGCGCATTGCCCCAAACCAGCGCACTTAGCTAGAAAAAGTGCAGCCTGTGTTCCCACATAAAGATGTAAACATCCCGAAATACAAACTATCAATAATCTCATTAAATTTGCCAATTACTTCAAAGAATAATAAATATTTATCCAAAAGTTGATACTTTGTGCTAATATGATGATTTATCACGTTTTTTTTTTTTTATTACTATTTTTATAAAACTTAACCGACAAAATTTTGGCCAACTTGAAAGCAAGAGTTAGGTCCAAAATGGTTTAGTCTCCGACGTTCAGTCGTAGCGCTGTAGGCCTATGCATCAAGTGGGCACAAAATGGCGACAAAATTTTAGTACTATTCGTAACTTTAGAGAAGGTATATTCTCCCTTGCATTTCCTGAAGAGCTATGGGACAGCAGTACTTTTGCCGCTGTAGCAACACTATTTTACCATTAGTTTGCGACTATGGAAAAGTTGGCGCTACAAAATGGAGTCTTGTCACCTAAATTGGAGATTTATTTTCTACTTTCAGGGCGGCAAAGCAAAGGTAAGAGATACTTAGTTGCCTACTTTGCTGACTCACTTACACAAAGACTGTGTAATCCAGACTACTGTAGGTTTCAGACATTACTTAGCATACAGCGTTGTTACATCATACAGCGTTGATGTAACACTACGGTAACGAAACGTTATGGTGCTTTAGCAACAGGCTTCACTACGAATACGATGCCTTGTTCGATGACAAGGCCTACGAATGGCGGCTTTCGTCATCCAACATAGACATTTTTCACTTTAATAGATGTAGGCACCTACCGTCTTGTGTCTCCTTGAACAATAAAATCTAGGCTAAGCAAAACTGTGAAATGCCAAACGTACAGAATTTACTTCTGTAGGACTATGAGATGCGATATGGCGTACGTACGTTGTGGCCAAGTAGTAGCAGATCTATGCACAGGCAGTTTTATAACGTGATGTGCATTCATGTGTACTTACACATTTAGGTAATATGTATGCACTAAATAATGCTAAAACTGCCTGTGGTTCTATATACACATACCCAGGCAAAGCTCTACAATGTTAGAGAAAGTACAGGCAGTCCGGCCTATACAAACACTAGCACAGCAGGACTTAGCACTGATCGTCTGTTCCTGATATATTGTTTTGATTTTTGACAGATTCATTTCTGCTGCCAGTGACGTCATATGATCATGTGACCAGTTGTTGCATTTTTGAAACAGGATTTTTGGATGTTTTCCTTCAAATTCTGTTTATGCCAAATTTCACCAGTTTTAACTGTGTGTGAAATGATATTTTTACAATACTGTATCCAATCTGGCAATACACAAAAGCAAATTGGGCCATGTCATACCCACTTTAAGATAATGGCCAGACATCCAATATTTTGTCTATGCTGTACTCAGTTTAGGGCCCAGCCCTTTATATCACTATGCACAGATATGTCAAAACCCTTTTTCCCAATATTTCTATTCAATAGCCTCATTCTAATGTTTAAAATATTCTAAAATCCCAGAGCTTCCAGGGGTGTCTCCCCCTGGACCCCCACCAGGGTATTGCCCCTGGACCCCACAATGGGCCCCAACACACCCAGCCAGTGATGGGAGCGCTTCACGCTGCCACAGCGCCTTACTTCCTCTCTGACAGTTTACAACCTCACACTCTCAAAAACCCATGGGAAACCCTGCAAACCTACCACGTATCATGCACAGCAGACCCCTTCCTTGTACGAGTTTGCTTGTACATTAGTTTGGCTTCACATCCATCACACACACACACATACACATACACACTTACTTGACTATAATGGATACAAATGCTGCCTTCAGCTTTTTTTATGATGTTGCCTTAGGCACCATAACCAAATACTGCTTTATACATGCCCGCACTTATTGCATCCATGTGAAGCCTCTATTCATGTTCAATCCACAGTTGTAAACCAGCCTCATTACCAGGGCCCTGTTTCAAGGAGTTTATGACACAATGAGCCCCCATGGAGCACGATCACCTCACTCAAGACATTTTACATCTCAGACTATAAACAAAACTGCCTGCACAATGGTATAGTGTTACCAAAACAACTAAAATAGCATGACCCCACAGACGATCTGCAGTGTGATAGTGACATCATAACTGTTGTGCATTGTGCATAACACTAGGGAACATATTGTAATCCACTTCTCTTCCGTAAAAGTATTTTTTGTAGTCCAGTCGGGCATTTGTATCGGCAGTTTCAAAAATACAGTTCTCTTTACACTGAACTTACAATCACTCATCAGGTCACAGGGAATTCAGTAATGTGCTCTAATCTGCAGGTGTGAACGACAGAAAGGAGAACAGCCAGTTTCTATTCTTCAGCAGATACAAGTGAGGTGAGTCATTGCTACTGGGCCCAATGGACCATGAAGCAATAGTCACACTATTTGATATGTATTAACACCTCGTGTTCTTTCAATCTTAATTTTTTATATACAAAGTACTACTGCTCAATAAATCAAAATTAAGATGAAGCTGTAACCTTTATGCAATATGGGCCAAGGGCTTGTCATTACTGCACCATCCTTTAATGGTAATTTTTGTTTAAGAGTTTTGTTTAAAACACCATAAGTCATAATGTCTGGTAAATGTTTGGAACATTGCAAACACAATTTATGGTCAAAGCAGTCACATAACGATTGCTTTGTACAATTCTAATTGTTTAGGAATTTCATAGTTACCAAAACACTGCTTCTAGCAAAGGCATGCCAACAATATTATTCATCATCATGTATCACTCTGATCTCTAAATCTAGCTGCAAACTTCCTATCTCTGCGACACCCAACTCATCTCCACTGTCGTGACCTAGTTACCTACACTTAATGCAACTTTTATTTGTAAGGTCGGAAATCACACTACAAAGCTGACTAGCCCATTTTGACAAGGTTCCACTATGGTATTTGAAACCCCCTCTTGGCTTTGTGTGCAATTCCTGGTTCCTGATAGGTAAAATTGCTTCACCGAATATGACTTTCACAGACTCCAGTTAGAAAAAAACAAACATGTTTGTTTTTCCCAACTGAAGGCAATGTGACTCACTACTGGTCTAAAAACTGTTAGTTGCAGTCTTAGATCCACACACACTACATAAAGGTTGGCAATGCGACAGTCGAGTTAGTTTGTGTCATTCACAGTAGTGTAGTGAGCTTTCATTTTACCTGCCTGAAGGCAATGGGACTTTATATGTCAATCGCAGTCACAGACAGTAAAATCCATGCACGTACTACACGACTATTGGTGACATGACGGTCCAGTTGGTTGAGTTGCACAAAATGGTGAAGTGTGCTGTTAGCTTTAATTGGTACCATGAACACAAGGAAATTGCAGAAACAATCTCACTCAATTTATGACTGAATGAACGCACAAATGGTTATAATACAGTGGTTCTCAAATGATTGGTCACAACCCAAATGTGGGTCGCCAGATGTTTTCTGATGGGTCGTGAGCAGTTCTGTGGGTCCCGTAGGTCGCAAAGGATTTCTAGAACAGAAGAGCCACTGTGAGTCGCGTATTCTCCTCATGGACATTATGTACACTATACAGTGTCAAATCTTATATAGCACGTCCGTCCGCGACGAATTACATGTCCTACCTGAGGCTGAGTGACACCACTGGATAGTTCAGATGGACGCAACACACATACTTAGAGGCGCATATGCAGTTGTATGCAGTGTAACAATTAATTTTTTATGAACATCTTCCCATCGTGCTGCAATGCATCTGTCGAACCTCCCATCTCACCTTCTTGTACTGTGTATGTCTCTCGTGGTAGCCTATTCGATTTTTATATGTGTGACTTGATAGCAGGGTCGTGGGTTGCGAGGTGACAGTGGATAGTCAGAAATGGGTCACAACAGAAAAGGTGTGAGAACCGGGGTTATAATATGAACCTTACCTCTACTCTTCCTTTAATGATTTCAATTTTATCATCCATCTTGTTTTGTATGATGACTTCTTTTGCTTTTTCTGCAATTGAACTCGCCTCGATGGCATACACTGTTTGAAGAGAAATAAACTGTTTACAGCCACAGACTTCTAAGAAGACTCAGGTGAAAATATATCATCAAAGAAGGATGGAAATTCTCAATAAAACCGGACAAAAAGTAGTAACTTAATTGTAGACCAAAGGAAGGACAAAATTAGGACTTGCACAGATTTTCATTCATAGCTAATCATCAGTCTCCACAGTATCATAATGACTCTATCAAGATGTTTTGTGATATTTGTAATGTGCCATTTTATGCATTTGTGGTTATGTTAAAAGTATGAAAAGATGAAGTAGCATTTGCGAGGAAAAGTATGACAGTAGGAGTGGGGTTTAAAAAGTGGTAGAATAATTATGAGATACTTGAAAGCCTGTAACCAATGTCTACAGCCTCAATGGTCCTACAGCTAATGGGACCTTGAATGTAATTATGCCTGTAAGACTAACTGGGATAGAGGGTCTCAGGGTTGAAAGCTAATGGATTGTCATTTTTAATATTAACTGTAGAACCAACTGGCTGTAGGAACAATGGGCAGTATAAAGACTATAGAACAGGAAACTATAAATTATAGGTAACACAAGCTCAGATACCAAAATTGTATTTGCATAAAAAAGATTTGGGACACAAGACATTATGGTACTTACTCCATGAAGAATACTTTCTAAACCATGACATCTGTCACTACATGAGGTTAACCATACTTTTGAATCCTTTTATACACTGGAGGAATGTACACTTAAAGATTACCATGCAAGCAATTCTGTCACATTTACCTTTTCGAGCACCAGCTTGCACACAGAAACAACTGAGAATACCTGGAAAATGATAGTACAATAAAAAAGTATAAAAAGTTGTAAAATTTTTTAACTTTTCCATGCTTCTTTATCATCCTATAAAACAAACTTAATATTGTACTGTAACAAGAGACAAACTTGCCTTCAAAGGTTGAGCTGTTAGCAATGTGTGGTTAAAGTGAAAGTAGTTAGTCCTCACCTTTGTCAAGACCATCAACAGCTTCAAAAAAGAGGGGGGGGGTGGGGTAGGGGAGGGGGAAGGACATGACCCTGACTAACAATTTCAAGTGCAAATAGCAAAACCTCAGAAGTGACAGATCCAGAGCTCACTTAAGATCCCTGGAAAAATCTGAAGATGATTTGTGGAATCTTAGGAGGGATCTTCCACAATTCCAATCCATCAAATGGTCATTTCCACTATTCCGAGTTTAATTCCATTGAATCAGCTATGTTGCAAGCTATAGAATCAAACATGTACCTCTCATTTTTGTTAGGGTTCTAGAAAAAGTAAAGGGGACAATCCCCTCCATTTTACAAAAATGCAATCCCCTCCATTTTACAAAGAGTGGAGGAACCGCGTGTTTGGTCTAGTGGTAGAGCATCCGCCTCTCATGCAGGAGTCCCGGGTTCAATTCCCAGGTTGAGTCATACCAAAGACTTTAAAAATGGAACCTACTGCCATTGTGCGTGATGCTCCGCATAAACAATGGAGAAAGGGAAAACAATCCAGTGCCACACAACTGGGAAAAAGGCAGTGGGTGCCACTAGATTAAACTAAGAGGTTATAAGTTGAGGCATAAAACCCCATCTAACTAACAAATTTATAAAAAGTGGGGGAGCATGCCTCCCCCATGATGCCCACCTGTTGACACCCATGACCATTGCCCAATGTATTCAAAGCTGCACAATGCTGTAGCTTACTAAAGTTTCTACATGTTCATGCAATGACAATGACATGTCAATGACATTTGAGTACTAAGTTACAAAGAATCATGTGAGGTGAGTCATAGGGAACATGTAAAGGAACATATGCCTGCATAATAGAAATATTTACCACAACTTGATGTGCAATGCAAAAGGGCAGACTTAATGCCAACTGCTTTTTTAATATTATGGATGTAAACTGAAATATTATTCAAACATTACAGCAAGAAGTGAAACACTGGACACAACTACTGTATGATTTACCTGTCCCTGCTCCAATGTCAGCTATCACTTTTCCTGCGATCTTGTCAAAACTTTTTAAAATAGCAAGCCTATCAAAAGAAAAGCCCAGAAGCTGGGTTAAAAAAAAAGTCTCCAGAACAGCATGTGAAATACAATAATGAACAGATAAATAATTACATATAGACTCCTTTTTTCTTCAAAATGCTGGCTAACATTTTAGCAAACACAGGCTTGCAGTTTCAAATGGAAGAAACACTAGAAGAGCTTTGTAATAGAAGTTTACTGTTTTAGTGCAATCCCCCACAGTCTTCAATCTCCTGAGTTCTAAATGAAACCATTGCACAAAACGGGTCTTACTATCCCTCCCACCTGTCCCCCAGATGAACACTTCCCGAAACAAATATCACTTCTTTTGGTCTTACTTTGGTTTTCAACTAGGTCTTGGGTTTTATACAATGAATTCTAGTCCCATAGGATTTACAATAAGATTTAAATGGAAGAAATCTACCATTTTGCAAACCAAATTTCATTTTATAATCCCTTCTCTGAGTTTGCAGAAATTTCACTTTCTTATCAAAGTTGATTGATGTTTTAAAGTTATGATTCTATTCTGTAAGAGAAATATGGTTTTAGTAATTACGATTTACACTGGAACTTGTTAACAATTTTTTTGGAATAACGGAGTCTTGATTCACAATTAAGTTGACTGTAATAAAATGATCTTTGTTTGAAAATGATGACAAATTAGTAATAGTACAACATCCATATATTTTGAATTTTTTTTTTTTCAATTTTTAATGTGTTATTTTTTTCATCTTTTCATTTTTTAATGCTCCACATTGTACTCCTATTTCTGTTAATTTTCTCTGTTTTCTTCAAAACAGTACAGTCTTGTCTTTGCCGTAGGTCAAAAATTGCCAAATTTGACAAAGCAAATTCTTCAATGCACTTTACTCCTAACACAACTTTTTTATGCATGGTTAGTAAAAAACCTTAACAGAAGGAAATGATCTGCAAAAGTGGCTAATATCTCAACTTGGTTGCTACCTGAGTAAATTTTGCACAACATACTCCTAAATAACACACAAATCTAGAATTTAACATTCATCTTTCTCAAACACATATTTAAAGGATGCAAGTTCTAAGCCCACTCCAGGTACACAACTGTACCAGCCTTACTACAGCATAAATTAAATTCTCAACAAACATGTACATATGTACACTAAGAAGTAATATCTATCTGACACTTTTTAACAGTTAGCAAACTATCAATCTAATGTATGAAATTAATCAAGTCATTGTAAATTATTTATGATATATGGTTACCAGAGAGCATCATAAAACTTAAAATTAAAGCTTCATATTGGATGAAAATGAAAGACTTTTTTGACCGACCTATTAAAACCATCAGACCATCAGCAGCTGCACTTGGAGATAAAATAGTCTGCTTCCTTCACTTAATACAGTACTACAGAATTTAAAAACAAATCTACAGTACAAGCCCTGGGCCTTGATTCAAACACAGTTACACTATATTTAAGAAATGTTACCTGAACTAGGTGTTACAACTATTAACACAGTATAAAACTATGTAACTGTGAGAGCTTAGAAACATGTACTGTAAATGTTTTCAAATGAAGAACATATTTTGATTCTTTGTGATCAAAACAATCGGTCAAAATTCTTGTAAACCATTAAGGGGTGGGGTTCATCAATTTACTGTACCTCTGAAACTAGCCTATTATACAGCTCCTGACAGCAATAATAATAAACATGAGGTTTGCTATAAAGGGGATTTGTTTTAAATGTGTGTTATTTAGTTGAAACAGAATATGAATCAGAGGGCTGAAAAAATCTTCTGAATGCTTTCAAGGAAATCAGGTAATTGACTACTTAACTTTACAGAAGCATGCAAATGTACCACTGCATTTAGGAAAATCCTTCAGCATATGTCTGCTACAGGCCCATAGCCTGAATTTTGTTCAGGTAGGGGATTTCAGACCACACAAAGCCAAAGATACCAAAGGCCGACCAGACCACAAAGCTCTCCCTCTGAGTGTGGGTTTAAGGGGTCCTCCCTCCTCAAGGTCCTTGGTGGGTTCCAGGGACAATACCTTAGTAAAAAGGGAGCTTGACTGAAATATTTTCCCAAGGTACAGGTGATTCTGGGATATTAAGTTTTTCATTTTTGCACTTGACTTGAGTCAGTTAAGGTTTGAACTACAAAACTCCTCCCAAGGGCCTAGCCCTCCCCCCTCCACTCCCAGCTACATACCGTACCTGGCCTGCTAAGTAAATGGATTTGTGAAGCATATATATCTGTTTGATTCTCATTTGCAGTTTCTACTGACAAGTTCAAAGCCACCTCCTCTACTAGGTTAAAGTTGGTTATCCGGAAATTCTTTGTTGACATGTAATCAACATTAAAACTTGATCATGAGGAAGTAAGACATAATAGCGGTATCTTACATGCAGTTGCTCTGATCAGGAATAACTTTAAAAATGGAACCTTCTGCCGTTGTGCGTGGTGCTCCGCATAAGCAATGGAGTAAGGGAAAACAAGCCAGTGA
>WURT03068973.1:0-13532 GCA_009936505.3 Holothuria glaberrima
AATACTTTCAATCAAATGTTTCATCAAGTTCAGTTGCGTTATTAACAATCAAACGTCGTTACCTTTTACAGGTTATACATGTGGCTTGTGCGGTGACATTTAGAAAAGCTGAAATGAAATAAGGTGGCGAGGGGGTGTCAGCTAGAATTTCATGGAAATTTTTGTTTGGTAATGTCGAAATGGAGCAGGAAATGATCTGATAGGAAAATGATCTGATATTTCATCTGTTCCCAGAGCAGTCGGCAAGGCATTGATGTTGAATCATTTTGTTTTGGCTTCTTGAAGTAATTTTTGACCGTTCTAAGAAATAGTTAACTGTAATTTTTTAAGAGAAAAACTTCAAACGAAAATGATTAGGGGAGGGGGATACACCCCAGCCTTTCGGTTCCGACTGCCCTGTATATCAACTTTTCTGCATAGAAAATGCAGGGTATAGTTAATTTCACTTAGTAGAGAAAACATTCAGCTGAAATGTATGTCGACACAAGCAGCTGCTAAACCTTATGGGGTATTGTTGACGGAAATCGGCGGAGTGGGTGGGGAGGGGGCACTATCAGTGTGATATGCACTAGGGTTTGATGGAGTAACTTGCTTTCCCAAAATGTAACGAAAGAAGTTACGAAGTTTTCAAAAGCCAATATTCCTTCCTGAGATAAACCTTCATTTAGAGGATTCCACGAGCGTTTTTTTACAGTCATCCGATTCGTCCTGCACACTGTACATCATCCGTGATCGAGATTTTTACCATATTCATCGGCAATCCCCAACATGATATCGTGCATCATAAGTCGTCTCAAGACTTCTAACCCTAACCTTTCCTGGTGTCACTAACCCTAACCTAACGGATTTGGTGACTAGTGGGGTCGTAGGATATTGATACATTCATGCATATGCAACGACAAGGGCATGGGCGTAGGCTGGTCTGAGCCTGGGTGGGTGCGACATTTGAGAGGATGGAACTCAATTCAAAGAAGCCTGCACAAGCGTATGTATAGGCGGCAGAACAATGTCACCTCAGTCATTCCCTAAGTCTGCGTAAATTGCACCTTTTTATGCGTCCTAGGGTTTGTTTACAGGAGTGGCATCCTTCCTTTGTCACGACATAAACGTGCCGTCCTGGGAGATGTCCCCCCCCCTTCCCTTTGAGAAATTTTTGTTGATCTAAGGTTGCTTAGATGCAAAATGGTACCATCTTTGGTATATTTTTGGAACTGATTATATATGGTTGGAAAATGTCCATAATTTAGTGAATTCTAATTTTTGGTTAGGTGAAAGAGAGTATGTTGTCTAAAAGAACGTTGTCAACAAACCTCCTGAAGTCCTCTACTACCATAGAAATGGTCATAACACGGAGTGTAAGCCGTGACGAATGCGCGCGAAGCGCGACGAAATTTGTCATTAAATAATAATTCCATGACAAAACCTACATTCAGGCTCTGCATCGAGACACTTTCAATTGCCCAACAAACCTACATGCCACCTAAAAATCCAGTCCTTTACCTGGTAATTCGTAAACAGCTTTCAACTTTTTTTTGCTGTGCTTCTCCGAAAATTGCAATCGGAAGATACTGGTTATTAGAAGAACATTGATGTAAGGTTAAAAGCGCGCGGAGTGCACGGAAATTTTGAAAGTTTGCGAAGGATTTGCAAACACTTTGCAGGGCCTTCTTTAAGAATTTTTTAGTGGGGGGGGGGGAATTTGACGATAGGGACCATCTAAGCGGAGGGCCACTATTGATTGGTGCATGCTTTACGAAGAAATTTTTCTGAAAAATGCCATTAGAGGGATGCTCATGGGCCATGCAGTGTGTTGTGTGATCGCTGGCCTGGGGAGGGGTCTAAGGGGAAGGGTCCCCCTCCCCTTTGGAAATTTTGAAAAATTGTTAGTCCTCACATGCAATCTGGTGCCATATATGCTACCTTTTGGAGTTAAACTTGTATTAAAAAAATTGACATTTTTTAGGAACTAACAAAAAAATTGGCATCAACTTTGGAAATTTTTGAAAAATTAGCTGTCCTTGTATGCAGTCTGGTGCCACATACTGTATACTTATTTTCTTCACTGAGTTAAGTAGTTTAGTACTTTCCCCTATCCTGTCGGCATAAAATTGGGCAATGTTTACATGTTTGAAATCAAAATTTCCCGAAAAAAGGGACCATACTGGGGCCAAATGAGCTGAGTGGGGGCTGTGTATGGGACTGGAGTCCATGGCCCCTAGTATGTATGTTTAAAAAGGCCCTGACACTTTGAGAGCCATTTTTAACTGAGAAAAAGATTACAATAGATGCAACACTCAGTCGAAAACACACCTTACCATACCCCATACAGAAATCTATAGCTTAAACGCCTTTTTGAGATCATTTTACAAATTTTAAGAAAGTTTTATTCAGAGATCGATTGGGGGCACGCGCTCGCACCCCCCCCCCCGTGCCGGTGCCACTGATTGATAGTTTGATTGCTTTCGTCTTAAAATTGGAGAAGTTCCCATCTATCTCACGTCTGGTTCTAGGAAGTAACGAACTACTGCAATCAGAAAATGTACAAATTTGATCAGACTTTTGCATTGCGAAAAAACTCACAAGAAGCCTCCAAATGCCTATCAATATTAGTCTATGTAGTGTCCATGTATTCCGCGGGAAAACATTTCCCGTGATAAAGCAGACTCATTCTGCCAAATTTGACAGTGGGACTGTGAGTTATAGTCCAAGAAAATACTGACAATACCATTTCAAGGTATACTTGCGGAGCCTGGGAAGGGTGACTACCGGTGATCTAGGGGTTATTTTTATCCCAAAATTTTCTGACACGCTCCGCGCCAACTAATGGTGGCGCTACGCTTAGATGCTCTTCCCAAAATTCACAGCCCCTAGTCCAAAATCCTGGGTGCGCCGCTGCATGTGACGTCAGATAGTGCACTACCTAACCTTACTTTTATATGTTCATATCGACATTTAAATTCAAAAAGCTTGCAGCAACGTCGCAGCTGAAGGGTGCATAATCCTTACAAAGCGCCCAATGCCATGGGGCGATATTCCTCTTATATGCTTTACTGCCTATTCACTCCAAGTATAAGAATAACCCATTCGAGTCGTTGCGTATAGGAAAGCCGTCAGATAAACTTGAAGTTGCCAACTTGTATGTATCCTCTTGTAGGAACAAGACTAGTGTGTTGGGTGGGGATGGCGGTCAGGGAGTAACACGGTAGTTTTGCTGAGCTTCTTTTTCACCTAATGCTTTTTGAGAAGGTTTTTGTGTCATTTTGAGCGAAACTCCGACTGGTGCGGGGAGATGCGTCCGCACCCCAGCCTACGCCCCTGAAGTGTGTAATTATGAGCAAGTGTATCGGCTTATTTACTAGCGAGAATGCCGTGCTAATATCCTGAATTCTGTAGCGTTCCGTAACAGTAGTTTTACAAAAATGCATTAATCGCATGCACATCTTAAAATCGACAAAGTTGTTTAAAGTACAAATTTTATATTAATCTCATGCGACCATATGATGATTTCTTTCCCTTAAAGACTAAGCTTTTACGTTACAGTTTCATCCATATCATAGTTGAATTTCGCTACTTGCACGGAATTCCATGTACCTATTTTATGTACCAACTTCCTTGAAGTGAATTCTTGCCAAAAAAACTGCTCGTCAACAGGTTTACAAAAGGCAGAGATAATTCATTTATGAACAAAACCTCAAAAAGGCCGTAAATAGTTTCACTTCTTCAAATTTCCTGATCATATCATGTGTTCATAATTATTAAAAATAACTGTTCAAATTGCGGTTGGACTTACATGTGAAAATTTCTATGACGTACCGGTATACAATAAACCTGTCTCTCGTGGCAACGTGCGGTTTCTTACCATACGCATTGCATGTGACAATAGGTACAATACATGCAGCAAGCCGCAAAAATATGATTCCATTCAACGCGGATATAGAAACAATGAAATTTTGAGCATTATTCTGTCTTGAAAAAATTTTCAATTAAAAACGGTTCTATTTTTACCATGATGGAGTTCATAGGATTTGAATTAAATACCAATGACTAATGTCGTTTTTGTTCGTACCAAATAGGTATAGGATACAGAGTTGTTGAAGGTACTTGTCTCCCCGCCCCACTTTTCAGAAATAAAAAAGAGATCCCTCTTGTAAGCAAATTGCCAACCGGAGGTAAAGTTCACTTGAACCCCATCGAACTTTTTGTACCCCTCGGCCATTTGACGAAAAGACATGTACCCGACTGTCACTGTTCCTCAAATTGGACCCTAACTCGGGAACGAGGTATCTATACCCATCTGGTTTAGCCAATCAGATGAAAGCATTTAGGGAACGCCATGTGCTTCAAAAATTCAAAATTGAGATTAGAGACTAGGAATGACACCAAAAGCTCGATATGAATGTCGGAATGTCCTTGTGCTATAGTCTTAGTGTCGAAACAATGTCAATAGATATTTATGGAAACATCCGAAACAAAGGAGACCAATAACAAGGGGGTACTGCTATGCAACGCTGCATTGATATAGGTTTGTGGTTACCAGTATAACTGGTTGAGAAATATTAATTTCTGCCACATATTTGCTCTTAAATTCCTGTCTAGAAACTTTCACGACCGCAGTTACACGACAATATAGAGGTGGCGAACCGCAGGCAAGAATGAGCCCACCGGGCCGTGACAACCATGGGGCATTGCACTATAGCACAATTGAAGAAACTCCAACGATAAGAGGCCCTTGGTCAGATATTACTTGCTAGAGTGCTGTATCAGATCAGGGACGTGTGTTTGAAAAGAAGTACAAAGACATTAATCTCCCTTGAACTCAGTGGTTGCCTAATGATTTGCTCCCCGACCGGAGGAGAGCAGTAATCAGAATCGCCAACAACAGCAGCGGGTTGCCGGCCAGAGGACGACCAACCCCCCCACCCAAAAAAAAAAAAAAAAATTGAAAAGCTTGTGGTATTATATTGAATAAAGAAAATGTGGCATTTTTAGTGACGAATCTACTATGCTTTGGATCACAACAAGGAAACTGTCCCCGCGACTAGTAGCTAAAGGTAGTTATGAACCTTGTGCCATACACCCCTTCAAAATTTGAAAAAGAGGAGGGTAAGCCTTTTCGGCGAGGGGCCTTGATCCCTCTCCCCCTCCTGGCACCGACCCTTTATCATCCACTCGGTTAGACGAGAGTCCTTTTCTTGGGGAACATGTTTCGTTGTGCTCCTATCATCAAGTTCCTCTGCGCGGTCTACATGCTTACACCCTCTACCCTCTACTTGTTTACGCCCTCCACAAGTGTGTCGCCCTTTATTTGGGTTGTATATGGGTGGCGGAGGCACAATATGTTAGAAAAATTTGTACGCTTTGATATGGGAGCACTTGACCACTTTGAGACATGCATATGCATGAAGCCTAAACTCTGATTGGCTCAAACCATAACCCTAATCCTAACCCTGATTGGTCCTAACACTTTGTGCCTCCGTCGTAGTGGTATGCACCCCAACAGCTGTTAGAGATCTATATCATGGCATAAAAGAGTAAAAATCCAGGTAGTTCATGAACCGCTTGCCTTTTTAGCAGGCTTCTTTGAAAAAATATCCAGCAGCGTAGCCATGAGTTAACTGACGGCAGAGGCGGGAGGGGGGGTGTTGTATGTCTTCGGAAGAGTCGGGTTGAGGGGAAGTTCCCTTCCCTTAACGAACTTTCTGAATAATTAAGTTTCCTTGCATTGAATCTGGTGTTGCATTTCGTAACCTCTTAAAGTAAAAGTTGTGTTCAAATATAGTTACATTTAAATGTTTAGGTTATTGCAGTAAAAAAATATCGGAACTGAGAAGTGTGCATGACCCATCTCACTAATAACGAAGCTGTTCGTATAATAAACAGGTAAACAGGACCCATTTCCGCTACAAACTGGCACCTTTTCACTTACCGGTACCTCTCACTAACATAATATCTACAAAAGAAAACTGTTTTCTCATGATATTTAATCATAGTCTGCGCAGCTTTCGTTCACTCTAACTCTTCCGATGATAAACAAACTCTACAAACCAATTGATCAAATATAACCCTCTCTTCATTGCTATGTAGCCTAAAGCAGTCAATCATTGGTGATTTATGTCCTCACTTAGTCAGTTATAGTGTACCTGTTATGATGATCAATATCAACGCTTATGAAAAGCCACGTATATTCAAAATAGAACTCATGTTAACGTGACATGACGTTTAATTGTGACTTAAGACGTATTAAGCTATTCTTAGTCAGGGTAACGTCTACGGAATAGATCGTGCGTCATTTTAGCTGGTTTGTCAGGGTTACTTTATTCCCTTATACCTACATGGGCAACTTTCCACTTGCACAAGAAACCATGACAACCTACAAGTCTTTTTGGACGGACTGGTACTTAGTACGAGTGAAACCGGCTGAATTGACTGATTGAACAGGGCCATTGATTAATATTTTTTTCGATTTCAATATTTGTTGGAATAGTCAAAGCTATGTTTTTGTTATGCGTTTTTGTGTTTTGTTTCCGTATCCATGGCAACGTATATCCCTGCACAGAGAGCCACCGAGGAGTGGGAACAATGACTAAAAGTGTATGTATAAATACGGAAAAAATACAATGCAACAAAGATATAGAAAGGTCAAAGGCACTGAAGTTTGAACGCGCGTACATTAATGAAGTCGATCTTTCCCAGGAGTTAGAAAACTCTCTGTTGATTGCATGGGTGGACATTGAAATTTAAATCGATTTGTCGTTGTCAGTCACGGAATATGAAGTTCAGTAATTGCAACGGTTAGGATACTGTGTTTAAAGGGGCTGTTGCATCATTCCAAACGTAGGCTATAAAAGATTCACAATGTAGTTTTTTTTTACAATTGACAAGTGCACTTTGATTGTCATAACTTCAAACAATAGCTTAAATCTGAGTGGTCAGTAATGACTTGTGCAGAACAATGAAATGTTATGCAGTATCGCCCAGTCATGGACTGATGCAGTTACCGAATGAAATCACAGTATAGCAGGTTAGTGTATTCTCCATGATAAGGCTACTGAGCAATATCAGACTTTAATGATTGCCAAATGCACCCAAGGGATCATGGGAATTGGGAGTATATAAACAATGAAGGAGAACCTCCTTGATATAAGCAATGGACGAAGAGTTGGCGCTACTACTGTGTACTCCCAGTTCCCATGATACATTGGGCGCATTTAGCAATGATTCAAGTCCGCTATTTAGTCTAAGTGCAGGCTACTGCCACTATGTCTGGGAGGTACAGCAGTACGGACAGATCCTTTTTGAATCGATGAAGGGACTAAATTTGAGAGAATTCTGATTAAATGGAACGATGTTTATGGTTCTTTCTCACGTACACATGGATAGGGAAGTTTTTTAATCAGGCAGAGTGAACATTTACCTACAGTGAGAGCTAGCAGTGTGAGAGGGATTACCTGTGACAGGGATATTAAACATCCGCGTTTGAAAATTTGACATGTTATATTGTCACCGACTTGCTTAAGCTATAAACTTGGTATATAAGCAGGGGCGGCGCTAGGGTTTTCGACAGAGGGGGGGGGCACTGGGTGAGTGGTCGCTGTGCCTGTGCTGGGGGAGGGGTCTAGGGGAGGGGGAACCTCCCCCTTTGAGAAATTTTTGGTAATTTAAGGTTGCTTAGATGCAAAATGGTGTTGTCTTTGGTGTATTTTTTGGACTGATCGTATATCAGTATATGGCTGGAAAATGTTCATAATTTAGTGAATTCTAATTTTTGGTAGGGTAAAAGAGGGTCGTGCTGGGAGGGGTTTAAGGGGTTGGGTATCCCCCTCCCTTTGAGAAATTGTTGTAAATTTAAGTTTGCTTAAATGTAAAATGGTGCTGTCTTTGGGATATTTATGGAACTGATCATATATTGCTGGAAAATGTTCATAATGTAGTGATTTCTAATTCTTGGTAGGGTGAAAGAGGGCCGTGCTGGGGAGGGGTCTCAGGGGAGGGGTATCCCCTCCCCTTTGAAATTTTTTGGTAATTTAACGTTGCCTAGATGCTGCAAACACCGGAATATGGCCTCCTGGAAGCTCTGGATTAATTGTATGGATCAGATATAGGACTAGCCCACCCCTCCTCTTTTCTTCTTTCTCTTTCGCTTCCTCCTTTCTTCTCTTTCGTTTTCTCCTTTTCCTCTAAGTTTCCCCCCTTTTTTTTCCTTCCCTTTTTCCTTTTTTTGCAAATTATACGGGGACGGTTGCCCCCCGGGCCTGCCCCCTGTGGCGACGCCATGTACATAAGTAGATGACCGACTGGAAAATACACCTTGCAAGACATGAAGACATCTACAAAAGTGCCCTGAATGAACAAACAATGATCATATGCCATCGTTTAGCTACATAAAGTTAGTACATTCGGTTCAAGAAACACAGGAAGAATCAATGCTACCACGCGGTGAGAAAAATGGCAATCATGTGTGATCCTTATACGGATTGCATGGAACTACTACATTCGAAGTTTTTTCATGCTTATAAACAGTGCGTTTAACAAATTTAGGCTGCTGAAAGATAAAAATGTTTGTGTGTGCGTGTGTGGAGGGGGGCAAATATCCTGCATCAAGACGTCTCGCAATCCATTATAACCATACGTCGAAAGACCCAGGAAGAAATTGTTCCATTTGAAAGAAGGAAGGAATGTTGTAGTCTTATAATATCGTAGTAATCTCTTACTACGTGGTACTTTTGATAAATAATATGGTTTGCATTTGGTGGGGGACCTTGCCGCCTATGGTTCGACCCCTCAAAGCATTCAAAACCCCTCAAAACTGACAAGACCTGTTGTTAAAAAAATTTTACGTGTGAAGGATTACTTTTTGGTTCACTGATGAGATGATATATTAGTGTTGCGGAACGTAATGAAAATTACTTGGAATGTTAAAAGAGATTTGACATTTTTAGGTAGTATTTCCACCACTCAAAATAAAAATTCCTGAAACAGAGTCCCAAAATTTTCTGAAATTTGACCTTTTGCATGCTATGTGCTGTCTCCTTCTTAGGGTGAACAAGTGTCAACAGGGATTTCCCAAGCATGTACCATGTGGAAGCAGAAGGCATGCAAGAGGAGGGGTTGTCTTTTTGATTCAATAAAAAATGATCTTTTAAATTATCAAAATTTTCCGAAGTAATTCTACTTCCAGAAATAATCCGAAAAACAACAAAATATTTCCGAATTTTGGATAAATTCGGGAGAATATAGAGAAGTGGATCCACTGGTTTCAGGTGATTTTTTAAGTGAGATAAGAGGCTTTACTCATAATTTCTATATTCTCTCAAGGAATCATGGGAACTGGGAGTATAAACAAGAGAGTAGTGACGTCGCGCTATTGTTTATAGTCCCAGTTCCCATGATTCCTTAGGTTCATTTAGCAATGATTAAAGTCTCTGCTATTGGGGTGACTTCATATAAGGATTCGCGCCGTGCAATTTGTTAATTAAAACCTTATCGCTGAAAGGAACTTGACATTTATATAGGTGTTAATGATATCAAAACAGAATTGTTACCTTGCACTGGAGGGCACTTCTTAGATGATTAACTTGCTAAAGGCAATTTACAAAGTCACGGTGTTTTTGAGTTTCATTTTCAGATAATGTTTACATCTTTTAATTGGTGTATCGGAGGCATATTGACATTTTAATGACAAAAATGCGTCCATAAAAGGACTCATAACATAACATGTTAACATGTAAACAGAAATAAATGAAGTGTTACAGCCATTAGAACTATGGCAATTTGGATTTCTTGAGAGGAATGGAGAAAGACTTATGGTAAGTTTAAATCTGAGCGTGATGACAGACAGAGATGGAAATTTGTGGGAAACGTGTGTGTGTGAGTGTCTGGGTGTGTGTGTGTGTGCGTGAGCGTGAGCGTGTGGAATTAAAATGAGGAAGGATTTTGTCCTTCCCACCCATTGGGATTTCCGCCCATGGCACCAGAGACTAAAAGTCTAGATAAAAGAAGGCCTACTAGTTAAGATGAAAATGTTAGAACTTTCGAAAAATGCATTCACTGCAGGACGTTTACTTGATAATTGCTTTTAATAAGAATTGGGACTTTTCATAAAATAGGGTTTCGAGAACAAAATTTTGAAGTAGTAAAGTAAGAGCCGGTAAGATCTAATGAAACTCGTCTCTTGACAAATGTTGTTGTCATTCATAAGGGGTTGTAAGTGTTTCCATCGGTTTCCTGTTTACAGAAGCGTACAAAACGTATTCGTTGGGACAAGACGATAAAAACCCGCCAGCAGGTTTTTTAAATATGAAAAAAATGGTGATGACTAGCAATTTTTTCTACACTTTTAAAAGCATTCTCTGAGGGAGGGGAGGGAGACCGAAGACAGATTACTCTTATGAAAATGATGCAAAAGGAAGGATTCCTCGCGTAATCTTTCAGGAAATTCTTTATTTAGAAATCTATTTACTACAAGGAAAGGTTTACCAACTACACAAAGTAATTGTAAGTTTAGTCAGAGCTGAAGCTTAATCAAATGGTTTTCTGGATTCTCCTTATACAGTCTATAAAGTTTACATTGGGAACAGAAAGGAAATTCGTTCGAAAAACAGAAGCTTGGCAACTGATGCACGTTCAGTGGGTTGGACAGGGCTTCTGTCACGTACACAAGGCTTCAGCGAAGGGAGAGGGGTAAGAAGGAAGCAGGGGCGTATGAATTCGCAGGGGGTGGGGTGTGAAATATTTTGGGACTAACTAAATTTCTTGGAGACCGACTCCCATTGACATAGTTGTACGAGCTGAATTTTCAAAAACCTTTTTTTTTGGGGGGGGGGGGCTTTTTTGTTTTGCTTTTTTGCACTTCAAAATAATGTTGTTCATGTCTGGTCTACTGTTACAAAGGCATACTGAACCTGGATTTGAGAGCGACGTTTTGGTGCTCAGAGACCGACTTTTGATTTTCACTGGGGGTGTAACCCTCCCCCTCGTATTCACGCCCCTGGAAGGAAGTGCCGCTCGAAGAAAATGTTCGTCCCCTCAACAATTTTGGAGGACATTGCATTAACACATCACATCCTCAAGAAAAAAATCGCTACGCTGAAACCGAGGCAACCACTGAGGGGGCACTGGAATCGGAACTGCGTGACTAGGCATGTAAAGTGCATTGAAGGCAAGAGTGTTGGTGGGATATCTAGATATAGTGACTCCTTCCACCAGAAAAAATTGAAAAAGGATATCGTATGCACACAATCTGAGGCCATTATTTGGGGGCAAGGGCAATTTTTTTTTTGGGGGGGGTCCCGGTCTCCCAAGGTGCATGCCTGCCATTGGGTTGTTCAGGCGTTTTTATTTGTTTTGGTCTTTCTTTTTTTTTTTGACATCAAGACATTTTATAGCCTCAACTTTATATTATACCCCATTATAAAAATAAATCAATATTGTCTTTGTGAACCGTGATTGAGTTTCAGTAGGCAGATCCATACATTCACATGTCCGAGACTAACATAAATTGTTCAAGTTACACTGATGAAATTCATTTATTAATCCACAAGTACTATGGTGGTAGCATGTTCAGATTATAATGAAGTCTGAGATAATTCGGGTTTTAGTCTGGACAGGGAGCTCTAACAGCTCCCTGCTCGGAAATGCTCTGGTAGTCTCAAACTTTGATCCAAGTTGGAAATATCATTAGATGAAAATGTAACCTGATGAAGAGTGGAAAGCCACTACATACAGTAAAAGAGAAATCGCCCTATTCACTATAACCGTATAATTTATTGCACGTTTGGAAAACACGTTTTCTATAAAATGGGGGCGCTGTTCCTTAATTCATTAAATAATTAAAGCACCGCATGATATTAAAAGTGATTCATTAGTTTGTATTACGTAACGTGCATCGATTTGCACTAATGATATGAAAATTTTACCGCCATCGAACTGCGAGGTATTTTAGTGGAGAGGCAGATGGTTAACAGTGTTTTAGTTTCCTTTTCGATTTTTATATAATGTCCTTCACAGCTGGAGACAGGGCGAAAGGCATATTGTTTCATTTATAAGCCTTTCCACAAGTCGCACATAGGCGTATTGTATCCATATTCACTAAAATGTGTGCTAGATATTGAACAGTTGGGGAATTATATTGGTCCAACTGAATTTTCTCGTCTCATACAACTCAAATGAGGAAGTAGAAGCTAATTGGATAGCAGGCTCTCTCAGACTTTCGCTTCACGGGGTTGTGCTTTTTCGTATCGATGAGCTGAGCAAAAATTTTGCCCGCTCCTCGGGCTAAGTGGAGACGCGGTAACATTTGACTTAATGGAACTAAGCAATTAGACATTCAGCAATTTCGCGGGACACCGAGTCAGGCTTGAGTTCAAGCAGGGAGGTGTTTTCATCAATATCCATTAACGCTTTCCGAACTTGAGCTGACCTTAGGCGCCTATCTGTGAATATGTTTGGTCATCTACGACCTCTGTCTTCTTGAAATAGCTAATTAGGAGGGCTATTTTATTTTTATTTAGTTTCTATTTAACCATTCAAAATGGTAAATTCGTTCAGCTAAAAGAGCCAATCTCACCGAGGCCCTTTAAAAATATCAAATAATTAAACACAATAAGAAAGGTAAGATAAGGCACAGAAAATAGACGAAGAAAACATAGTGACACTTAAAAAATTTAGCATCGACTCAAAGCAAAATAAAAGCGGAGATAAAGATCACATGGGCACAGTGAGACCAAATAACGGTATCGGCATTTTGCCCGATCAGCAGAATTTGGGCAAGACAGTTTTTTTTTAAACTTCGGCCAAAATTTACCCCTTTTCTATAGTGTCTATCATGCACTCCGAAGTTACGGCTGGTTAATTTTACCAGGATTGTGGTCACCGTTAACTGAGGAGCGGCAACCTTGTCAAATGAACAATTTCCTGATTAAATTTAAAAGCCTGATAGCCTAATATAACCATGGTTCTTGATAAATTTAACTAAGGTTTAACCAAATGGGCAACGGTTTGATTGATCTGTGATTCTTGTTAATTTTTAGCATTTTTTTTAGAGTGTGGTGGTTCGGAAATTAAATATTGTGCACTGAAAGAAAACCAGTGATTTTACATGGTTTTTACAAGTCAGTCACAAAAATTGGCTGAGATTAAAATGAAACATACATAACTATATATATATTTATATATATAATCTCTCTCTATATATATAAATGTATATATAAAGATAGATAGATATATGGATTAATTATAAGGATGTGCCATTTCAAAGTCAGGTGACTGCAGTTTATCTCAATAACCATGTTGTGAATTTTGAATATATACATTGATCACATCTAGCTTCATCTTGTGTAGGATATATACGGTAAACGTCTCAGTTCTTGTTACTTGCCTAGTTGCAAGTCATAACTATGTCACCGTCACAAACCATATTCGAAAGGAAAGCCTCTCAACGATTTTATAAAACATGTTGCTCTCTCTCTCTCTCTCTCTCTCTCTCTCTCTCTCTCTCTCTCTCTCTCTCTCTCTCTCTCTCTCTCTCTCTCTCT
>WURT03068983.1:0-13531 GCA_009936505.3 Holothuria glaberrima
CTTTGCAATTCCCTTGCATTCCCTACCGGGTCCTTTCCTGGTACCCCGTAAGGCATTGAATGTGCGTATGTGTGCGTGTGTGTGTGTGTTTGTGATGCTTAGCTTTTAAACATGATGGCTCAAGATAACAATGACAAATCCTTTCCAGCCTGGTGTATAGCTGAATGATATTGAGAGGAAGTACCCTATTGTTTATAGGGAAGGTCACAGGTCATTTGAGGTCTACAGATGTCAAAAACTGATCACTTGCTACCATATTTCAGGGTAGAAATGGCGGATATTTAAAATACTTGGTATGTAGATTTGTCAGTAATATGCCAAAAAAAAACAGTGGTCATCTGAGGTAACCGGCGGTGAAACAGTGAAATCTTTTAAACTACTAAAAACCTGTATCTCAATATGGCAATGATGGGTACTTTTCATACTTGGGTATATAGATAAACATATTACTTAGGAAGGGCTCTGTTGTTGTTGATGGAGGTGGGAAGTCATTTGAGGTCACCAGAGACCAAGAACAGAAAAGGAACAGTCATTGGTGTGTTTATATATATATGTGTGCATGTATGCATGAGTGTTTATACTGCTTAGCTTGTAAACATTTCAAGATAGGAATGATGCATACCTCATACTTGGTCTATGAATTTATCCCGTTCGGAGGAAAAACCTTTTTAGTGGGGGTTAAATGTCATGCAAGGCCACCAGAGTTCAAAAACAGAAGACCTGGTAAACACAATACCTCAGTTTGCTGACATTGTAAAATGTGTGTCATTGTAAAACTAGCTATAAGCATACACAGGCACATTGGTCAACTGCAAGTATGATAAGTGCTGCTAGGATTGAATTGCTCAGGAACAATACAGACACTTGCAGTAGCTGAATGACAGATTAAGTCTCCCAAGCACTTTCAAAATTTATGCTGCCACTCTTGTAAAAAAAAAAACAGGTTCTGGCTTACCCCTAAAAGCTGCACATTAGCACACATTAAATCTGTGACTTGTGGGTGTCATTTCAGCCTTTAAGTTAAACCAATCAGGTTTCACAAACTAAACCACAGTCAGTAACTCAAAGATGAAAGTACAGAAGCTGTAATCAGAAATTGATTTTCCTTTCATGTGGTGATCCTGTAACATACGGAATATGTGCATTATTGGATAACAAGATAATTATTATAGTTGGCTGGCCTTGTATCTTAAATAATGTGTGTCATTGGATAATGTGAAACTGACTTGTATTTTTGAAGTCCAGTATTATAGCAAGTGACCAAGTCTGTGTATGGTTTTATTTGTCAGAAGAAGTTGATGTACACAGCTTTTGTTGACTTTTAAACCTAACACATACTAAAAACATCTTCATGGTGTGACAGAAATGTATGACTGATTTTATTCTCCTATTACAGTGCATGGTGTGGTCATTGGCATAAAAATAAAAACACCCTTTCTCCTGTATATATTACAGTGCACGCCATGGTCATTGGATAAGGTATATATGTTACAGTGCATGTTATGGTCATTGGTATATCTCCTTTATATATTTCAGTGCACGCCATGGTCATTGGATAACGTGTATATATTACAGTGCATGTTATGGTCATTGGTATATCTCCTTTATATATTTCAGTGCATGTCATTGTCATTGGATAACGTGTATATATTACAGTGCATGTTATGGTCATTGGTATATCTCCTTTATATATTTCAGTGCACGGTATGGTCATTGGCATAAAGATAAAAACACTCTGGACAGGAAGAGTGGACCACGTCTGATTGTATTCATCCTGGGCGGATGCGCTTATTCTGAGATGCGAGCTGCTGCAGAGGTCATCAGAGAGACCAACAAGAAGAACTGGGAAATTTATATTGGTATGTGAAACAATAATGACACAATTAAATCAGGGTTGGTATGAGGCCTGGAACGTATGAATTCCAGGCCTCTAAAGTTGGAATATTGGGACAAAGGTATGAAAAGACAAGCAAATGTTACACTTTCAGGGTTTCCCCTGGATTTTTGAGAGTATGAGGTGGTAACCTGTCGGAAGTAAGGCCCCGGAGGTGCCATGGGAAAGTGAAGCGCTCCCACTATTGGCCGGGGGTCCAGGGGTGAAGCCCCCAGAAGCTATAGGGTTTTAGAACATTATAAACATTAAAATGAGGCTGTTGAATATAAATATTAGGAAAAAGGTATTTGACATAGTGATTGAAAGTTCACCCAAATTGTCCCTAAAGTCACTTGTAACCTATCTGATTGTTTTTTTCAAAATTGCATTTAACACAAAAAATGGATATATAAAGGGCCAGGCCCTGAATTGAGTACAAGGTAGACAAATTATTGGATGTCTGGCCCCTTACCTAAAAGGCAGGTATGGCACAAGCATGCTGTAGCTGACTAAAGCATTTTCCATTCCATTCATTTTGTAAAATTTTTCCGGGGGGCGGGGGGGGGGGGAAGTTGGGCTTCCCTTGCACTCTCCCCCTTCCCTTATGTATGTATGCAGCCACATATTTGACTGAGAGAGGTGTCAGGTTTGGTTGCCTTTTGATCAACTAATTGGAATCATGCATGGTTTTGTAGTATTTTCAATTATCTAGTAACAGCAATATGAGCCGCCCTTTGTGGGAGGGGAAGGTGGTGGGGGTGCCTATGACTCTTTTCCATCTCCTCGAATGGCTCCGAACACATCTATAATTGAGAGTTGGTTAGGTTCCAGAAACTCAATTGGATTTGCATTGGCTTGGAGACTTGAGTTTATTGTAGGCCTACGTAAAAGTTATATGTATGGTAATAAAATGAAAATTTAATCATTTTAATGTAAGTCATTTTCACAAGAAAGGATTCTATCCTGTCAGTAAATCACCCCTCTTGTGCTGAGCAATGTTTTTCAGGAACACTGACATATTTGTAAATACTTTGGAATGAAATCATATCAAAAGTCTAGCAATGTAGCTCTACTTGTAAGGGGACTTCCACTGTAAATACAAATTACACATGTGTAATGAAGGCTAGGTTTTCATATATACGTACTACACATTAGGCAATGGCCAATGTGCCAAGCCACTATGAAGATAGACACCCCATAGGGAAAACTCGTTGAACAAGAGCTTGCGATTATAATGCAAATCATTGTTTAGGGGTCTTTTGCACGTGTCAGGTGAATGTTTTTGGCATTTTTTAAAGATTTGGGTTATTTTTTATTCTTCTGACGATCGAATATGCTACCTGTGGTTTACACAGTACAGAGTGTATGCAGAGCTGTAACTTGCTACTGAGGTCGAACGATGTGTTTGAGGACTGAAATCTTTTCCTTTTGGGAGTAAAACAGAACTTGCTTGCATAACCATGTGCCAAAAACTGTCACTGAGATAATATCAACTTAAGTCATTTTTTACGGCAATTCAAATTGTTACGGTCAACATATTTATCAAGATCCGATGGCTTCACTTACTCTCCATGCTTCAATTCAAAGCCATGAAGATTGTAGCCAATCACAATCCTTATATGATTGCGTCCATGTATTGGGAAATCGAACGTAATTCATTCATATTGCCTGTAATTGAATGCTATCTTACGGATATTTCTTGTCACTTTTTCCAAGAGTTTGCCTCAAATTAATTCTTCTTACAAGAGTTCTTTCTTACATTTGGATTTCGGAGGGAAATTGAGAACAATTTATAACTCACAGGGTGCAAATTTAGGGTGTTTAAGGGCAATTTCAAAAGCAAAGGAAATGTCTCAAGAGTTCTGTGTGGTTTTGTTGTTACCATGAAAGCATTCTCTAAAGGGAGTGATCGATCCTGTGTCTTTCAAGTAATTTTCATGGGAGAAAAAGTGTGAGGTGGTAATTATGGCAATTTCTTGGCGAGGCGGACGCCTGGGGAATTAATTACCAGGGGAAACCCTGCACTTTGGTTTAACAGTCTGAAATTCTGTTCCATTTATTGGTTTTGATGAAGAGAGAACACTAAGCTTTCATGATGGCATGTACAAGTTTGTGTCTTTGTGACACTTAACACAGTATCTCACATAGTATGTGGATACCCGGTATTGAAAGGCATACAAAGTATGTGGATGTCCTATATTGAGAGGAGGAACCCTATTGTTTTGGGGAGGTCAAAGTTCATCTGGGTCACTGGAGGTCAAACTCTAAAAACCTTGTTAGCACAGTATCTCAGGATAGGATGCATGGATACTCAGATTCATACTTAGTATGTAGATGCATCAAGAGCAATAATCCTGTAGCAGAGATGCAAGCTTTCAAAAATGGTTTCCAGTATTTTTTTTTCAGATCAAAAAGAGTATTTTGGACATCAAAAGCGTATTTTGTTCAAACGTTTCATGTTCAAACGGAACAGGTTAAAAACACAAAGTAGTACAGACTACATACCTAGACTATAGCCAGGTTAGCCAACTAGCATTACACGTTAGGCTAAGCCTAACGTTACAGCTTTGCTGAGCTTGCATTTCGACTAGGCCTAGGCTACTTCTAACGATGAAATACCACCTTTTGGTCTGTTCGGGCTTGGGCAGCATTATTTCGCCATTTATGAAACAAACAACAATGGCCTAACTAATCCAGAATAAGCAGTTCCATGTACGGCGTATTTCACCGAATTCTTTACAGCACTCTACGTAACAATATTATACAGAAAAATACAGCTGCACTGTACTATCGCCATGGACTTATAAGAAGTCCGCGACTATCGCGCACTAGCAGCACACATGCCTACTTGTGTTTCCAGTGTATACAAAGTAAGGAAGCGGAGTCTAAGTCAATATCGCTGTATCTAATTGGTCGTATTCAGGAACTGGCCATAAACAGACCAATGAATGAATTGGTTACTGTGCACTACAGGCAGCAGGTCAGAGTTGTGATATCGTGACCTCTGCTGTATAGTCTCACAGTCCAATTGCATTTATATTTACATTGTTATTTTCAGAGATCTGATTTCCATATTTTTAGTGATCCTATTTCCGTATTTTAACGGAGCAAAACGTATTCCCGTATTTCCTACCAAAATCCGTACAAAATACAGGAAAACCGTACTAGTTGACATCTCTGCTGTAGCCTTTGACGAAGGTCAGTGGTCACTAGGGTCATCAGAAGTCACACCCTGAAACTCTTGTTAACATGGTATCTGAAGATAGAAAGCAGTGATACTCTTCTTACCTGTCATTTAGATAAATCATAGGAAGAGAATGAATGCACATTGTTTTTAGTGGATGTCAAAGGTCATCTATAGTACCATCAAAATTTGAAAACCTTGTAAACATGGTATTTCTGTGTAGGAGGCATGGATGCTTTTCATACTTGCCATGTAGGTGCAGGGCATAACTTGTCTAGATTCTCATAGCAAAAACTACTCAACATCAAAGAAATGCTAATCAAATCTCCTTTTGTGTAGCAGTTCTATTTACAAGCAAATGTAGTTTGATAGTGATGCTCTAGGTGGGTCTATCAGAGTGCTAAAAAAATTCTGAATCCTAAATTATGCCTTAAGATGTATTATGTAAAAAGAAAGAACCCTACACTTTAGTGGAGGTCACTCGACATTTTATGCTTGGAAGCTCAAAGAACTTTACAAACAGCATCTTTTCTCACCCTATTAAATAGAAAAATGTTGTTTTTGTGTGGGGTGAGAAGTCATTGGGGATTACCATTTGTCAAATTTTGTAAACCATGTTAGTTTATCTCAAGGTTAGAATCATGGCAATCTCTCATACATGGTTAGTGCATGCATCACAATGATTTAGAACATGAACAGTTTAGAGTCTCTGTAGTTTTAAATAAAGCTGAAGTCTACTGAGATGAATTCCTCGAAACCGCAATACATTTTTGCATTCTGATTATATATATATATATATACAATTGGAATTTGCTTTGACCATGAGAACATAATGTACTGAAAATGTAGACAGCATTAAAGGTGTCCTCCTTGTATGAGTTGCAGGAGGTTGAAGGTTCATGTGACATCCAAAAGCTTTGGCATGTTTGTTTGACCTTCATTGAAGTCTGCATTTAGGAGATAGGTTTGAGGTAGAACCATTCTACTCCAGCATAATGACATGATTTGCAAAGTACATCAGCATACATAGTAGTACATGGGTTTGAAGGAGGGATGCAAGGATTTATATTTGTAGTGTGATCCACTGTCAGTATTTCTCCTAACACTGACAGATAATTGCATTCTTTTCTCAAAAGCTATGTTGAGATGTTTGTTACTTTCTTTAGAAATATATATTTGTAAGTGCTTAGATAAGTTAGTACAAGTCAGAACTCTAAAATGAAGGATTTAAGCAAAATTTCAATTTTCACATGCGGAAGTGGAATAAAAGTACGCAATTTGGTGAAACTTCCATTTAAATCAGACATGTATTACTCGAGATAACAACTAATGAAGTAACTACATTTGAGACCCAAAGTGAGCTTGAGGTAAGTAGGGGTTATATGTATCACTTCCTCACATTGATAAGAAAAGCTTTGTTTCTTTTGTTTTTCAGTCTGTTGTGATGACCTTGAAGTTAGTTGGGATGGGCCACTCCATGTGGAATGTGAAGTTTGTAATTTTCCCATACCTCTCATTCAATCACATTCTGATAACATGGGATTGTTGAAGAGGAAATTGGTTGTAAAGTTTAAAGAAAAATAAAAGACTGCTAATTAATGTGAGGCTATGACATATGTGCTTGCTTTAAGTGAACTTTGTATTGAAAATGTGACAACTTAAACTGCCGATATCTTGAGAACCACACATTGGATTTCAATGGAAATTTCACCAGATTGCTTGGAACAAGTACCCCTCTAACTTATCAAAACTTGATTTTAGCTTAGACCCTTCTTTTAATTTGATATATTAGAAGTGTTTATTGAAGTATGCCAAGTTTGACTGTTATGCTTGTACTGCCTACTTCATACCTAGAACATGTAAAGAAGTTGCAAAATTTAAATGAAAATTTTTTTTTTTTTCATTCTGTGGTTTCTTTGCAGGATCCACCCACTTATTGACTCCTGAAGCATTCCTTTGTGATCTCCGTGACTTGGAAAGCTAAACATCTGAAACTGATGGATTCTTCAACTCATTCCTGTTAAATATAGTGGCAAGATTATAATTACAATTTGTTCACAACAGTAACTTGTACACCGTTGTGAAAATGTGTGATCACATTCTTGTACATTGTACCAATCTTATATGCTTGTATATACCTGTACCAATAGATGTAAACAATATGGTTGCTTCATATACCAGTATCAATAGATGTACACAGGATAATTGCACTCTGTACCTGTACATAGGGTAATTGCCCTTTAAATTGTACTGTGTACCTTGTACCAATAGATGTATACAGGATAATTGCACTATATGACAGTACCAATAGATGTACACAGGATGATTGCAGTATATACCTGTACCAACAGGTGTGCACAGGATAATTGTACTGTGTACCTGTAACAATAGATGCTTAGAGGATAGTTGCTCTACGGTGACAGTACCAATAAATATACACAGGATGATTGCAGTATATACTTGTACCAGTAGATAAATAAAGGGTACTTGCACTACGGTGACAGTACCAGTAGATTTATACAAGTTGACTGTGGTATATCAGTGTATACCTGTACCAGTAGATGCACACAGAATGATTACACTATAAATTGCACAGTACACCGTTACCAATAAATGTATGCATTGCACTATGTACCTCTACTGATAGTTATATACAAGATGGTTGCACTGTGTACCTGTAACAGTGTATATCTTCATGATATGGTGGGTTTCTTTAATGGATGAGCATTATTGGCCATTTGATTACATTTTGCGGTGGTCACACATATTTATTGTCATGTTAATTACTAGTAAAATTTTAGTTATTGAACAATGCTGAAACATGTAACAATTTTTATGTTTTGGTGTAACCTCTGTTTGATAGGTGTGATCATGAAACAAAAATTTGAACATCTGGAACTTTACAGTGTACTTACAGTCTGAAATTTCAAAAATGTATGTTATAAAGCTTGAAAAGTGTATCCAAATAGAAGACTCCCATCTTTACAGGACAACCCTGAGATTAGTATAAAATGTTGAAGCTTATTCACTCAATTTAAAATGGTAGATTGCATAATAACTTGTGATGTTATTCTTGTGCTGCTCAAATTACCGTTATTGTATTTCTTTGTTCTTTTCAAAAGCCACTGCACCATGTGCCAAAATGTCATCACTGTCTTACTGTTATAGGGGGATTTGGCTATGTAAGCCCTTTTCATAGAACATGCTATGCAAGGGAACAGTAATTGTTTCAAGGTCATATTACTATCTTAATAATTTCAAAAGGAAACAAAAGCACGTAATGTGAGTTGTACAAGCAGGACATCACAAATTATTGTGTAATCAACTGTTTCAAATTATGTGAATAAATTTCAACATTTGTATCTCAACAATGGAGTAAGCTGTGGGAGATGGACAAACGAAATTCATTTTTCAATCTCTACAATATATATTCTTGTAACTCTAGATTTAAGGTCCACTTTAAAGGGGTAAATAGAGTTTGAACATCTATAACTCTAAAAGGGGTAACATGCAAGTATGTGTAGGAAAATCAGGTACACAAAACACTGATTCTAAAATAATTTTTTTAACATTTGTACCTTGTAGGCAAAAAAGTGTATTCATACTGATTATCTTGTTGTTGAATGTTGATATGCATTTTCTGCAGCAGGTACCTGATGTTAGTGTAGAGGTAGTCAATAACTGTTATTGCAGATTATTGATGCCGCTATAGCTAAAGATACCTGATGCATGTACTGCTAAATGTTATTGATGCACCATTGCTAAAGATATCCAATACCTCAGATGTTAAAGGTACCTAATGTTACTAGTGATGAAGGCCCTAATGCTGTTACAAAAGTTAGCCAGTGATTCTGTTTCTGCAGGTCCTAATGACCCTGTTGCTAAAGGTAAATAATGCTTATTTTGTTAAAGGTTACTTCATGCCTTTGTTTGCTGAAGGTACGTTATGCTTATATTGCTGCAGGCAAGCATTGCTGCAGGCACCTAATGCCTTTAATGCGAGAGTACTAAATGCATCAAGGTGCCAAATGCCTCTGTTTTTTTAAGGTACCCAATGTCTCTGTTGTGAAAGGTACTTAATGCCCCAAGTGCTGAAGGTACCTAAAGCCTCTGTTCTTGAAGGTTCATATATAATGCCTTTAAAAAGGTATGTATCTATTGTTAGAAGGTAACTAAGGTATGTAATGTATCTATTGTTAGAAGGTAACTAATGCCTTTCCAGTTTGTTGTTGAGGGCCTCCAAGACCTCTTGAGTGCTTTGTGATGTTAAATCAAATGATTTACAATTGACAATGACCTCAGACATTCTGTCTGTTGTAGCACAAAGAACTATTTAGCTAGGTAAGATCTCGATACAAATTTTGTATTATGAGGAAGATTTTTAGTTATCTATTTTGTAATTGCAGTCCATGTATAATGGTAATAGTACCTCCAAATAATGGTCTCTTCAGATATGTGTGTTGTAAAGAGTAATCAGAGAAGGTTCACAAATGACCTCATATTTGTGATGAAAAGATATTTTATTGCCTAAAGTAGTAGTTGTAGATATGAGAGTAACTGAAATTACTTTGTTTGTTTGGGTAAAACAATGAAAAAGCAATACTTATTGATTTAAATGTTTCTTTCAAGATGGGTTACTTGTCATGACTCCACTTTTTGTCCCTTTCTAAGTTTTTCCTCAACTATAAGTAAATTTTTGTCACTTTATTGCAGATTATTGTTGGAAGCTGTGGCACTCTATGTACATGTAGTGTTTCAGTTTTATATTATTTTCATAGCTGACTTAATGAAATAAAGCGAACTGAAAGTAAACTGGTGGTGCAAAAAGCAGCATTTTAAGTGGAAATGGGGAAATGTTATTAGTACAAAAAAATTTACACATTGTGGTTTTAATGACATAGTGGTATAGTTGTGCTTTGTTTACAGATACTAACAATGTAAAAGGTAACATTGTATGAGAATTTTCTGTTGTATGTCAGTTGATAATGGATATTTTAGTTTCATAAGTGGATCTGGTAAAAAATCAGTACAGTATTAGTGGTGATAACTGTTGTAATGAAAGTAAATATTAGAGGAGTTGGGAGTGTCGTGCCTCTTCCCAGTCCTCTACAGAACCAGAGCTGATTGTATAACTACAGCTTACTACACAGCAGGGGTTGGCATTTTATTTTTTGGGAATTGGGGGAAAGCTGTAAACTTAATTTGGTGGTGAATGTGAAATGCTTTGTTATGTCATTATGATATGTAACCAGTTTGTACAGATAATGTTTCAAAACATCCCATCAGGGGCACAAAAAGGACACCTGGACAGGGTGGTCTTCTTCAAAGAATAGACTGCGTGTTTGGTCTATTGGTAGAATATCTGCCTCTCACGCGGGAGGCCCGGGTCCGATTCCCTGGTCGAGTCATACCAAAGACTTTAAAAAAAATGGAACCTTCTGCCGTTGTGCGTGATGCTCAGCATAAGCAATGCAGTAAGGGAAAACAAGCCAGTGAGCCACAACTGGAAAAAAGGCCGTGGCCGGCTCGACTTGAACCAGTTGGTTGGAAACTGGGCCGTTAAACCTCATCTAACCAACTAACTTCTTCAAAGAATTGACATGTCATGGGTTTGCCATTGTATTTCAAATAATAAGGTCAGGTAGAGTTACTGTGGAGATCAAGGAGATAACTCTAGTTGCTAAACAAATTTGTAACAAAACTTTTGATTTTTATGTAAAACCATTTCTGCTAACCAGTTCTTTGTAATAAATGATGCACAAATGTGTTGATAAATGCAGGGATTGAGTGATAGGTAAAATTTTGAATAGTTAATGTCGAAACTTATTTGTGTAGGATAATGAAATAATTGTGCAATAAATTACAAAAAATGGTATGAAGAAACCATATTGTATTAAGAGGTGAAATAGTGCATTAATTTAGGGGCTGGGGTTATAACTGGCACTGATGTTCTCTAGACTGACTTGGAGAGGATATGTATTACTTTGGAAAGGAAAAGTTTTCATTTGGATAAGAGGAAAGAGTATATAAGATTTTACTTTGGGGTGATAACACTCTGGGTGTACTGGAATCCAGAATATGAGTGGTACCAGATTTGAAAACCAGTGTGTTAAAAGTTGTGGGCAAAACTTTGTAGTCATATCATTGGAAATCTATTAAAGTCTTGATAATACTGTATGCCTTCAGGAAGAGATGAAGAATCATTCTCTGTTAAAATACACACATAAGCAGACATATCCCATATTTAATTTTTCCTTCCCTTGTAGCTAGATGTATTTTACCTCGGTAATTGGTGTGTAGCTTCAGCCATTTTGAATAATACATTCAGTTGGTTGTTGCCTTAATTGTATTTGTTAGCAGCAATTGTCATATTAAGGTACATCCTTGCTATGTATGTTCACACTCTCCTAGGCTTATATCTTGAATAGTTACATTGAGTCTTCTTTATTTTCATGATGAAGTGTCTGATACAACCTCTCATCATGAGATAAATTTAGGCTACTCAAAATTTGAATGATTATCTCTTCAGTTTTGGACACAAGATCTGAGGGAACTTTCTGATTGTGGTATTCAGTAAATTTCAAAGGTTGAAGGTGTTTGTGGAAAGAGTAAAGCAGAGCAGGCCTAAGTGGTGGTATGTACTTATGAAGCTTAATGTTTATACTTGATATTATATATAAAGGAGTTGCATGTTTCAATATACATGTTGGTGAAAATAAAATTTGATGTAATCACAGCATATCTTATAGTTATGGTTGCTCTGAAAATTTTAGCTTAGTGAGTTACTTTTTTATGCCACCTTAAATTTGTGGTATGAAAAGTTTTCTGTCAGTGCTTGTCTTTTAGTCCTTGGCAAAAAGCCAGTCTTAGGTATCATACAAGCCTAGGTTTAAGCTAATAGTACAGAGGTGAACAGTATGGTTAAATGGATTAAATTTAACCCATCCCATTCACTATGCAGACAGGAGTCTTTAATAATGTGAAAAAAGAAACCTTTTTTGTACCTTCCCACTTCCTTTTGGGAGGCTGCCTTAATTTTATTTAAATATTTTTACCACTGAAAAAAATCACACTTTGAAAGGGCCTTAAGCAAGTTATTTCATCAGAAAAGAAACAATTGCGAGTCAGAAATTTCAGTAAAGGTTTGCTCAGTCGCTTACCTCCTAGTCAAACATGAGTTGGCTTTTAAACTTGTCTTTGCAAGAGGGGTTTAAAGGTAACAATATGTTAGCGAGGCACTGATGTCATGTGTGATATCAAATTGTACAGAAACACAAAGCAGGGTTGTCCTGAGAAACTGTAAATGTTGGCCGTCTTGAAAAATCAAGGTTCTTATTCCTCTCCCCCCCCCCCCTTCCCCCCACTTTTTTTTAAAAAAAAAAACTATGCCTCCTTTTTTCTTTTCTTTTTTCTTGGAAACATCTGATGTGAATCTTTTCTATTTGGGCCCAGAAGAAACTAAGTATACGTTATACAACCTTGAAAAGTTAATAAAATCCTTCAAATTTGACAATCATGAGCTCATGTGAAAAGATATCAAAGAATCTGTGATTTCTCAATCTTCTGGGTCAATTCTCTCACTAAGGACAACTGGGACTAGGAGCATCATGTATTTCCTACAAAAGTGGTTCCCAAGGTAGGCATTATTACCATCTAAAAGAATTTCTAATGTCGATGGGAGGAGGGTGCTCATTTTCTTATCACTGCATTATGTGCAGTGCAAATTAAAGCTTTTATTCAGGTTTTGGTTTCGATGACAGAAAAATCCTATGCAATCAAAATGTCGTGCATATGTGTGTAAACATGATATCACAACATATTAACATGTAACTCAGCAACAGTAAAACTTCAAAGCTGGAAATGAGAGCACAGTATTTCAGCAAAATTGATGGACCTCATGGGTGGCACATGCACATTTCACAAGGAACAATAATTTAAACCCTAGCCGGCAGGGAAAGAAAGGAACTTCTAGTAATGACCTTTTGAAGTCTAGGCATCAGTATCTCAAAGATGTTTACTGCTGCATAGGATTAACACTTCAGTAGCTGTAAAAGCACTGTTCAGGCTCTAAAAGACTAACTTTTTGTAGAAGCCAGGAAATTGATAAAAAAAAGTATGATACTTTAAGTAAAGTGGCCTTCAAAAAGTAACATGGCACGGGAGGGGTAAGGGGACATGAAACACCCTCTAACTTTTAAACCAATGTTTATAAAATACGATTGTTAGCCAACAAAGATTTTGTCTACTGGGGATATATTGGGCTGATCCCATCCTCAATTATATGGAAGGCCCTGAGGCTCAGTTAACCCAGAAAATACCAACTGAATCCCACTGGGGTCTGCCTTTTTGGTTTCGATGAAAGAGAAACCTATGCGGTCATGATGGCGTGTGTATGTGTGTGACACTTTGCTTGTGCACGCGATATCTCAAGAAGGGAAACTTCTTTGAAGCTCAAACTTGTTGTGTAGGTACCC
>WURT03068994.1:0-13531 GCA_009936505.3 Holothuria glaberrima
GGTTCCATTTTTAAAGTCTTTGGTATGACTCGACCTGGGAATCGAACCCGTGAAGTTAGTTGACAAAGACGTGTGTACAACAATATCATTACACATAAATTAATTAAAATAACGGTTTCTCTATATACCGTTAGCAGTGTAAAGGGTAGTTAACGTAGAAGATTACCTGCTACGTAAAAAAACGGACACTTCATGGAGATTTTGCTGCAAAATATTTTTTGTATTTTCACCGACTTTATTTATTTAAGAAATATCCAGAGTTGATAAGGAAGACGTTGAAGCGAGCGGTGGGGGATGAGCAGTTGGAAGAAGAGCAATTGGACAGAGATGTCATTATGGGGGGATTAAAATTTTTGGGCAATCTAGATCAGCGTGGGATCACAAAAAGAAAACAAGATCTGAGAAGGCGGTTAAACGTCAGGGGTATATGTGAGGGAATAGCAGTCTTTTAATACTAAGAAAATAATGGTATAGCAGAAGGTACTATCCATTCCCAAATTCACTTATTTGCAAATGCCGCGAAGATAAGCTTCTGAACATTCTTGAACACTCAAACATTCTCAGTTGTCCCTTTAGCACAATACCCAGCATCGAGGAGGGCTATCACATGTGTTATTTCTCCACTTTTGCGAATTTTTAGACAGCATTTTTTACCAACAACAATCCATTTATTCATTTTTACATGTCTCATTACCTTGTTTATGGTCACTAATTTTAATCCTTTTAATCTTTTACATTGTTTTCCAGTTTAAGGCCTAACTTTCCATTAACTCATGAGAATGAGGAATAATTTAATGTGAATAGGGTACGCAATGAAAGACGGCCCACATAGACGTAATTGTCTTTCCAATATTGTGTGTGGGATATGCAAACCTCGCCCAAATTTCCCTTCTGCTTCGGTGCAAACAAGTGTGGAGTATGATGTTTCTTTCCTGGGAAAGAAGCATCAAATGGGCTTTAAGAGTCAACATTCTTTCACCGATTTCCTGCCAACTTTCATATATGTACTTCAACTGAAAAGTGACAGTCTGCCTCTCTCCACATAAGGAGGAGAGTTAGGAGGAAGGGTTGACTGTGGTCATAATGTCAGCGTAAGCTCATTTGTTTTCCTCTGTCTTTATATACTATTGTTATTATCATACTTTTCATAACGAGCTTTTTTGAAACTTGTCTAATGATATGCTTTAAATCACAGAATAAGGACTAAAAAGTTATCAATTGGAAATTTTCGGAGTGTCAATCAAAAGGGCGTTTTTAGTTCCGACAGGGGTGCTTTCATGCGGGGAGGGGGGATGAACCCCCCCTACAATTCGGCGTAAATGTAAAAACTGCAGTCTGTTCAGGGAATTTTATTTTACTCCCCATGTAAAAGATCTCTTCCTGTTTTTCCATGAATTGTTCATTCCCTTCTTTGAACCCCTCCTGCAGAAGTAGAACTAGGGGAAAACAAAGTATGAGCCAGGCACAAATTAAGGGCGTCAAGAAAGCCAAAGATAAAGGAAAGGTGAAAGTACGCCAAGGGGACCTTTCAAAGTATAGCGTCTACCATGTACGGGCGTCGGTATAGGGTAATTCAAGTTTTGAGTAGTACCGTACTTTTTGCTCTTTAATTGCTCTCCCTTTTCCACATTACCATAATCGCCCTACTGAGTGATGTTTTCCCCACTGGCCAAGGAAGTGAGATGACATATACCGAACCCCTTCTATCACGACTGTGATGACGTTCAACGCTGAATAGTTTTAATATTCCTTTTATTAATTCTGTATAAAGTATTTGTTAATTACCAGCTAGTTTCTACTTTGACTGTAGTCAACAGCTATCACCAAGAGAAACCTTACAGGGCATACCAACATAACAATAGTACCTGGAATGAAGGTTAAACAAGCAAACAATAACATAAACCATATTTTCTGAGTCCCTTTTTCTACGTTACAATGTTGCATATGTGTAGCTTATGTTTATTCATGATGAAACAACAGTAGTCACCCAATCTACTACATGATATCACGCATTATAATAAGTCTCAAGACTTCTAACCCTAACCTTTCCTAACGTCTCTTAACCTTACTTAACCATGTGACATGATATGCATGATATACATTTCTCGAGACACGGATGTGACACCTTATAAAACAAAACGTAAGGATTTGGTGCATGGTGCAGTAGTTGATGGATTTTGTAGGAACAGAGACTATTTCTAACTTAAGTGCGTTTTCATCAAATAGGTCAGTACGTCATTTTCATGTCCACAGACCTTAAAAATCGCAGATTCGATAATTATGTAAACACGTGATAAAAGGCAACATGCACTAATTTTACGTATTACGAAGAAAAGATCAGTTGACGAAGAAAACATATGCTTCCTTTGTTTTCATACAAATTTCAGAACGAAAGTGAAGCTTAAATATGAAAATATTGATTAATTATCAATCATTAAATATAATTTTGAGTACGACTATAATAACCCTTAAACAGGATTAAGTCAAATATTTCAACTGCGTACGCAGTTTTCTTTTTACTTCAACAGCCTTAACCTTTATGTCCAGAGTTCAAGCAGCAGCTCAAAATGCATTGAAGAGAATATCTTAAAGCCTCCCCTCTCGAGGATCTGAAATAGTCTCCAAAAGATCACTCAAACTGGACGTATTTTCATCTGAGAGCACTGGAGGTAGTATTGATAAGTATAAGTGTCCCGTTTGTACAGAGCAAAATATTGATGACCGTAGGTCCCGCGATTGAGGTTGGCAGAATAGCAACTCTTGTACCACCATCCACCACGATTAGCACTATGAACAGCGCAGTTATAACTATCAGCATCGTTGTCGCGTTCAGGAGCGGAAAAGTCTTGACCGCGGTGTTCAATCATATAGTCGTATCCTGTAAAAAATAGAAGCTCTTGTAAAGTCTAATGACGTTAAGACTATACATAGATATTCAATTCATTTTATTTTGAAATTGTTAAAAATCATTTTTAGGTTCCATCGCAACGTGTTTTTTTTTCGCATCGCAGTTTTGAGTAGGCCCACAGAGCGTAAATCGCAGAGCCCACATGAAAGCAAACATAGTTTGTAACCTTGCACGTGAGCCGGCGTTTTTTTATAGTATCTTTTTTCTGGGCACTAAACTCCTTTGATAACGAATTACGTTGCAAAGTTTCCATTTTGTGAGGTGGCAGAGAAATCCCGTTATGTTTAAAACCACTGAACTGGCACAAATTTCCCTCCATTTTACATGCTTTCTTCGAGTTGGATATTATTTATCTAATAGATATATATGAGGGTTTACCACCTTTCATCGTGGGTCGTGTTTATGTGAATTACAGCCTTGACGAGAAGAAAATGCAGTCTAGAAATTATCATTTCAAGTCGGATAGACTTTTTGGTTCTATTCACCCTTTACAACATTTAAACTATAGGCGCGAGAGGCTGGGGAGAGGACAGAGGTCAAGGGCTGTATCCCCACGCGAGCAGCAAATTTGTTTTTACTAACAAAATGTATGAATGTTTGGGCAAGCAGAAAAAACTTTTTTGGAAAAGGGTTGCAGGTCCTAATTGGAAAATGTCCCGTACGCTTATGCTTTTAAGTCATCGCGGGGAAATCAACTGCTCTAACATTTTGTTTTTAATATTATGGTTATAAAAACTGTACTCAAATGAAACATGTACAAATTGTCCCTAGAAGTCTGTCATTTCTTTTTGGAACAAGCGCACGCAAGGCCCAAGGGGCTATTTGTAAATAAGGTGAGGGCCCTTTACACTTTAGGCAACACTTTTAAAGCAAAAATATCACGCTTGCCCCAAAATGGCATACGTTTTGTTCGAAAATATTAAATGGCCTGTCCGAACAAGAGATACTGCCCACGAATGGACACGGTCCTTCCATTTACCTGTCTTGTGAGCTTTCTGAAACAGTTAAAAGACAAAAAATGTGTATAAAAATAAGTTGTCTTTTTTAATTCCAACAATTGGTCACCCTTTCCCACCAGACATGAATGAAGCTGTTTACACCTATATGATACGGATGTAACAGCATTCAGCAATAGTCTGATATATTACGTGCTGTAGAGCATGCTTCATATTAGCAGTAGGCCTACTGTATTTGTACCAATTTGATCGGAGGAAAACACACAAAAGTCATACTGTACATTTTGTGTAAATAACAGTAACACATTTTGTCAACGGTTTTCTGTTTTTTTTCTTTTATTAATGGATAATTTTCACAGCGAACGAAATGAATGTTTTTGTAAGAGTAATGGTAGTAATACTCATAGGCACTGAAAGTCTTTTTTACGAAACAAATTTGAGGATAAGATCATTTATACATTTGCATGCTGTTCGTGTTTTTATATTTACTTGCAGGTGTATATCCACTTCTAAATAATTTGAAGTTACCATTCAATGAAATACATTAGTATATCAGAAGCCCCTGGCTAAGTTTAGACTATTCAGCGATTCTAACTTTTTTGCAATGACGATATACTTTAGAGGTTGTTCTGTTTATACACTGAGCAAGGACACACATTCCTGACTAATTCATTGTCAATTTCTACAATCTAAAAACGTCCGGATAAAATTTGAATCTAATGCAGATCGGAGGGGCACCGACCCAAATCAGGGCCATTTTCATTGATCAGAGTTTTATGGTTCAATATGTTTCACGTTTCATCCAAATCTGATCAAATAAATGATCCTGATTCTGGCCTGGACGTTTTGAGAGTGTAGATCGTTCATTTTGACTTCTTTGTAGCTAGGTTAGTTTCAGTAATATGACAGTACTTCCTAAAATCTTGCAAAACTGTGCAGAATGAAATGAAATACAAAAAATCAATGCAAAAAGGGACCAGTCCCATCCCTTCATGCAAAGAAAGCTTAAATTGAACCGATGAACTTTTCAATGTCTTCCTGAAATAATTTGATAAAACAGTAGGCATATCGCTTGAAACTGTGAATTTTAGCAGGCACATTGTGCAAAAGGTAAAGTGCAATAATGACTTCCACAACGGTGGAGAAAGGGGAACTTGAACTTATAAGATGCTTGAACAAACCTGCATTGCCAGTATAAGTACCCAGTTCGAGCCTGTAACTGTTGTTCTCGTCTTTGACACGGAAAAAGTCGTAGTTCATTTGCCAGGGAACGCCATCTTGCTTGGTCACGTCGATGCGCAATTTGTAGTTCCTCTGATTAGCCATAGAGTTAAATATTTTATTACCAAGCCAAACATTTTCACTTTGTCCGGCAGAGCCAAATCCTGCTTTGTATTCTGCCCAATTTTGGTCAAAGCTTACTGATCCGTCTACGCGTCGCTGGAAAATCCGAGGACACAATTTTGAATCCAATGAGTAAATATTTGTATTTTCACAGTTCTGTAATCATGAAATGTATTCAAAAATGTTTAGACTGAAATGTGCCAGTCGGTAGTATTTTATATTCTCACCGTGCCTATCCTTGGAGTCGATGGAAGAAGGCATTGGTAGAGGCGATGTGGGGGGCTAAAACAATGTCCAACACAAGACGACTTCAGCACAACAAAGTAAACAAAGCCGAAGCCGTAAAGTTTGACATTATCTATTTAGAGTTGACTATGTCCTTTACCACATTAAGTATTTGAAAAAATGTTAGATACAACTAGAATCATTTCTTAATCGAAGGAAGGCAATGCCATCTACTTGTCTGTCCACTACAGACAACACACACACACACACACAAAAAAAAAAACTGATATCACACTTACCGTCCAACCACTGACATGTGACATGTCACAGTAGACTTCAAAGGGTTCTTCTGTCCAGGCTGTTAGATGTATGTTGTAGACGCCAGCAGGCAAACGTTAAGTGAAGACTTCCAAGCAGTCACTATATGACCCTGTTCGGGTACAACTCTGTCCATTACCAGTGTAGTCTTCATTACAGTAACACTTTCGTAGATTGTTCCTTTCTTCACATACAGCATTTCTGTCACACTGTAAGTTCCTGTCACACGTGAGAATTCCTCTGTCACAGGCGCAATGTTCAGAGCAGTCTGAGCTAAATTTAGCGTTGTTTTCCTGTTAACAACATGATACAGATTTCAGGCTGCAATCTGGACAACAAGATGATTGATAAGTTTTTTAGCCATTAAAAGGGCTAAACCCAGCGGTTCTTAATTATAAAATCCCTTTTTCCAAAGTCCCCTCGACTCTCTGGCGAAGAGCCAAGGGGCGACCCCAAACGATTAGTCCCGAAGGAGTTCTGCTCCCTTAAGGAGCTACGTCCCCGAAAGGACACAGACTTGACTGACCAGTTTAAAGTATGAAATTACCCTGTTTTGTAAAGACAGTTATTTCCCTAAAAAGGCCTCAGTGTACACTTTTAAGTACTTTTGATATGTGAATGGTCAGCTGTATCTAAGCTTATCGGCAAAATTTGAATCCACTTTCTTTGTGTGGTACTCAGAATATTATAGCAAGTACACTTGTTGCATTTTTTTACCCTAAGTAAACTTGCAGCAAGTAAGAATTGGATTATCTTTCACTTCGAGGAGCAGTGATTACTACGTTTTTCAGTCTACTTGCTTAACCTTGAAGTAGACATTGATGTCCAATTATCCATGGGAATTGTGAAGTTTGATATTTTCAAATGAGTCTGTTGAATCCTCAACATATGAAAGCATGAAATTTTTTGTGGGAGGGGAGGGGATTTGTTATAAACATAAACAAACAAAGCAGTGTAGAGTTAATATATTATCAGAATGTCACCTCTACTTGCATAAAGTTTACTTGGGGTTGGAAATGCGATAAATTGAGTAGCTAGTATTTTGAAAACAACCCTTAGGAATAGTACATGCAACTTCCACTAGAAAGTGTATACGTAGTTTCTCTTAGTTGCCTTACATCGGCTGAGGAACGGCATGCAGATACCATTTCAAAAGCTGTGGATTATTGTATGTTTTTGGAATTTATTATTTTTGGCTGCAAAAATTTTGCAAAGCAGTATTTGGAATTAGACTCTGCTGTAGATATTTATTCTTGGTCAAACGTTTTAGGACTGCTTTGCATTCTGACTTTAATCTCGTATCGCACCTCTACGATGTTCAAGTACTATAAACCACTTACCGGGATGACGCCAAATGTTGGATCATAATAGCTGCATTGTTCTTGAGGTACACAATCACTACCAGAAAGCAGAAAGCCCGTGGGGCAGGTGCAGGTTTCCTGACAGGCACAGTCGGTAAAAATGGTATTTGATGGACATGGTTCGATGAAAGTGTCTATAGACAAAAACCAATGCAACATTTAACGAATCGATTGCATTGAAAATATGCACAGTATAAGGTTACTAAAAGCTAATTATAAAACATACCAAAATTGAGCTTATTCAATACTATTTTGGCTCCTCTGCAAATTCTAATCACCTTCACTGTCTTACAAGATGAACATGCAGGAGAGTAATTAAGACCTACATAATGTCCATCTTGACACATTTCATGACCAAACAAGATGTTCAAATTTAATTATGACCAGTGGTGAATTATTGCATACTTTACACAGAGTTTTCCTAACCATGTGTTATATTTCTCCTTTGCGTTGGGACTTATGAAAGTAGGACTATACGAAACTTACATTCTTTGTAATTTACCTGCAATTCCGCTGCACTGTCCAACACCAGTTAACTTGAAGTTACTCCACTCATAACTTATACGAAATAAATCGTACGTCACGTAGAAAGGCCACCCAGCAGAATTCGTCATGTCGATACGTAGTTGATATCGTTTCTGATTCGTCAAAAAGGATAATCTTTCGTTCCCCAGCCAAAATTCACCACTGAGGAACCCAAAGCCCTCTCGGTATTCTGAAAAAATTTCGTCTGAATTCAACGGAATTTTCAACACTTCTGCGTTGTAAAACCTGTACGAAATCCGAGAAAGTAGAATTTTGCAATCTTTGAAGTATGGACCTGCATAAGGCATTGAAAAAGCAGCCGCCACACTTTGTATTTGAATATTTCAAATAACGGGTAAACTTTGAAAAGACTTATTTGTGTATGTCAAACTGAATAAAGATTCAGCCTGCTATACGATATGATTTATAGCAGAAGCGTACCATGTAGCAAAGTGGTCCCCTATTTGTGTTGCTCTCTTATGACCAATTTTTTTGGATAATAATATGACGTTATTGACTTACCGTCCAGCCCGCACCGTCTACCTGGTTGTCACAGTACACTACAAAAGAATCGTCATAGCCGTCTGGTTTGATCAAGTAGACACCGCTTGCATTATTTGTTGCACATTGCTGACAAAACCTCCTGACAGTCACGTGGGTACGAAGATTGTTGATAGAAGAATAAGGGTGATCCTTTGAGATAAAAAGTAAAATAGGATACATATGGATAATACACATCTATTTTATGCTTTACACCCCGCCCCTTCTATCAGGATTTTACTAGAAAGTTGTTACAGCAGGAGAGTATTACAGCTTCATGGTTTTACAAGTTAGCAACGTATTAATAAGTTTTGAGATACAAATCTTATTCAATCAACTTTTGGAGTTTTTCAAATTGAACCAAATCAAGGATACCCCGAGTTAGCACAGAAACTTTAACAACAAGTAGTATGTTGTACACAGTTTAAAAGTTGCCATAATTAATATATATATATATATAAAGCACACCATTTGTCATTAACAATTATCATCATGTAAGATCCCTATCAATTACGAAAGGACAGTCAGTCGATTTACGGGTTTACCTATAGGACGTTGCAGTTACCTTAATTCGACTGTATCCTAGTGGCAATGAAAAAAGTCAATAATATTAAATAATAAATTTCTAGACATTTTAGGAAGAAAATGCTCTTAAAAATTGGCAGCGTTACGTTTCCAAATTGCTTGTTTAACAAAGGTAGTACACAAACATATATTCTTGTTCTGATAAATGTAAGTTCTGAAAACGGAAACATTGTTAAACTTAAAGCTTTGTGTTAACAACTATTGATATTGAATAGAGGCAAATCAACGAAAGAGAAACTATTCGGAACCTTCTGCCCGCGATCTTACTTCCCTCAAACCTATCACATGTGGACTTGGCCTACACCTTCATATGTTCAACAAAATGTGAAAATGTCAATAACTTTATCCTGAAAAACTTCTATGGTGAAAGGCGTGAAGCATTTTGAAAAACAAACTTCTATTGAAATTCCTGGGTTATGTTTGGGAAATTTAAACCACTGACGCTTTAAACGCAAGAGATCAAAACTCAAAATCGGTGTTTTGGATAATTATAGCACATAATGTGAAGATAACTTTGTTTCCCTTAAGACTGTAGAAGTTGACTCTGCACTCCAATAACCTACGGTTTCGTTAATTTGCCCATGTAATATCCCTCATCGACTTTCGTTTTCTATTTGGAAAAGTACACACCTTTCAGAGAAACAAATCACATTACGATAATTTTACACCAGTAGACGATAAGATAATTCATTGGTAAGATTTCTTGGTTGTTGTACACAGATTTATAAATTTTTGCTCAGATGTGTAGTTTAGTTAGCTCCATTCAATTGAATGTGTATTTCCTAAGTAATTACTGTACGTTCTAACAATTACAAAATATCGTCACCTTGTTGACTCCTTCTTTCGCATTGCTTCGAACTGTAAAAACCTCACAAACTGGTCATGCATCGTTTACGCTGGATTATGTGACTGTTTAGTAAATTGTTTCCCTTGTTTGAGATTTTGTCAGGTTTACTACACTTTTAACCCTCCTTCCTTTTCCATTTCAAAATGTTTACGTAATGACATACTTTAACTGAGGATAGTTTAGTTAGCTGAATTCAACTGAAATGTGTATTTCTCTAGTAACTATTGAACATATTTCTAACAATTACTAAATATCGTCACATTGTTGACTCCTTGTGCATTGATTCGAAGTGTAGGAATCTCACAAACTGGTCGTGCATCTTAAACGCTGGATATATGTTTGTTACTAAATCTTCTTTTTCAATTTTTGTCAGGTTTTTCTTAAATTTTAACCATTAGCGCATCTCCATTTTACAAAGTGTACGTAACGGCATACGTTTTGTGAGTGTTCAATAATCATGTGACGGTTGTGCTAAAAATATTTTCAAACTTTGAAGACACATCGTTGGATATATGAGCAGTTTTTTTTGTAAACTGAATCTTAAAATTCTAGAAAGCTAAAGTTTTTCATAAAAAATTGGTCACATAATGCTCTTAAGGTTTTTTTCTTATGCATAAGAATCTTTGAATTAGGCTGTTCATTCATATTTGTGAGAAAACGTTACCCAGCGTATGGTTTAAGTCACGTGTTTTTTTTCCACACATAGCAAAATTTGGAAAAATCTGGAGATGGTACCTAATGTAAATTATTCTTACATCTGCATTGAAAACATTTCTGTGAGTAGTCCAGACCGGCAGATATATCAAAGTCAATTTAAAAAATGCGATTATTTTCTTCTAAACTGTAGCCAAAAATCTAATAAGATTCGAATTGAAATTGAAAACGTGTAATAGGTACTAAGTGCTTAGTAGAGAACACGCCTAAAATGTGAAATCCAAAATTATTTTCACTTCGTAGGAACTCGACCATTCCACAGTCTTACCGACTGGTGCTCTCGTACATTTGAGGAAGGTCTTAAAGCAAAAATATGGGCCATGTGTTCTTTAATCTCAGGTTGTATGAAACGCGAGTTGGATATTAACAGGATAACCTACGAAATAATTTGGCGAAACTACAAAGTAGTCGGAGTTGTTCATTTCAATTCCCAGATAGTTCTTACGTCTTTATAACTATCTTGAAATCTTTTATCTAAGCGCGACGTAAAGAGGAAAAATTAATATTTCTTTTGCCATGACAGATATATGAAATGCTTCTTATCGATTTCAATGAACTTGAAGTATCAAACCGTTTTTTGTGATTAGAGTAAAAAAAAAGTACTTTGGAAGAGCTCAAACCTTTAACGATGACTCAGGAGGAACTTTGAATTTTAAGTCAACGATCTTTGTTCCAGAAATATTTACTTTCAACTTCATGGAAAACTAAGTCATTAAAGCAGAAAAGGCTATAACCAAAATTATAGTTGTTATAAAGAATTGCATAATAGCTCTTTTACAAAGAAATCTGTCTGTGACTATTAGGCTTGTACATACTTGCATGAGGGCAAAGTCATGTACGGAGAAAGTATAAGTTAGATTTATATCGCGGTCACACTGATCTTATCAAAACTGACTTCAGACTCGATTGTTATAGCGGTAAGTCCTCTGAATGTGTCATTTCTTTACAAATTTGTGCTATTTTCAATGGGCCTATCCTTAACATAAGAAGCATTTTACCTAGTCACATACAAACAGCTAATTATCTTAAAAAGATTCGTTACCTACAGGAATTAAGTTTCTTCTAACTTCCTTTCTATAGAGGAAAAAGTGTGAATTTCATCTTTATCAGAATTAATTTACCACGTTTGCGTAAAAAGGATGACAAATGTGGTAAGTAAAATTTTGTTTCCTCTTATCAGCTGTTTATAAAATGGAGTTGGTACTAAGTATCTTAAAACGGACGTTTAATCAAGATACTTATTTGAATTTTTTCACGGTCTTACACGTTTAAAGATGGTTATGTATTCCTGCACGTTTGGAGATTTTTCTGTCTTTCTTTCTCAGCTGACAGTTGGGATTTTGGGAAGAAAAGTAACTCCTAAGTTAATTAAACAACCGTTACAGAGTTTACAGTTACACTTATAAAAACAGCTTACGAACACGAATACAAGTGACTACCCGTTTGATACATGAGAAGATGCAAATGTTCTAGTAATCAAAAGTTTTCTTTTGGGCTTAGAATCCACTACTTTTCCAGGCTTATTCAAACTTCAATGCGGCCTAAGATAAACAATCTTTTGGGAAGGCTATTGAAAGAAACAAGTGTTCCTCTTACCCTCTGCTGAGCTGTGTACTTTGTGTACATGACGAGATGAATAGAAAATAATAAACATCTGCAGTAAACTTAGATACCTCATTGTACAGAATAAATACATCTTACAAACGTGTTTAAGTGCCAAGGACTAGTATTACTTTGTGAAACTTTTACCTAGAAGGCAAGGAAACCTTTGCTTGGTACTTCTTTTAAAAAATACGGAGGTGTTTAATTATTACAAAACTGTCATGTTTCGAAATGATGCAGGTTGCACTATCCAGAATTCATTGTGTTAGCACTCGAAGTTCGTAGCAACTTCATGGTAGAATATGGACCTTATTGGACACCGTATCAGGACCTCATGTGAGCATGTGAGTAGGCGACAGTGTTATGTCAGTGCAATTATATAGATGCAATGGAAAGGAAAACGTTAAACTTCAGATATCGTGAAGAATCAGATTAAACAGCAATACGAAGCACTTGGGGTGTTGAAAAATTATCTCGTGTCGTAGAGTGAGAGCACCGGCGCCTTACACAAATCGCTATTGCAATTCCTTCTCCGATTCGGCAATACATTTGCAGCTCTCATTATATGATATATGGAAGGGGAACTGAGACCGTCCTTTTTATGATCACGTATTTCTAAGCATTGCGAACCTTTTGTTTGATTTTTTTTGTTTCAGCTTCTTTCAGTTTACCTTAGTGTTTACTTCTATTAACAGATTTCTTCTTGCAAGGTCACTAAACCGATGGGAGGGTGGGGGGGGGGGGGTACAGTCTCACAATTATTTTCAGTTTGAAGGTATTATGTGTCTTAAAAAGTCCGAAATCACTTTAGAAATTCTTGGTTAAAACTATGTAGATTGTGTGTTTCAGTCCGCATCCTTAGCAATCTCAAGGAGGCACTGTTATTTGATATTGTTAATTATATTCCCTTTTTACTGTTGTACGTGTTGTAATTTACAACAGATAAGCAAGTCCCTTCTTAGATTTAATGAAACTAAAAGGAAGCTTGTTTTCAGACTGTTTGGCTCAATGTGTACAAAACAAGACACTTATCAGAGAAGGGGATGCATTCCAGAATGCTGATAACGTTATACTGTTGTTTCCCGTCACAATTTCTTTCGAGTTAATTTACGGTTCTACAAATCTACTTCTTTTAATTAAAATTCTGACCACGCGTTAATTAATGAACAAATTTTACGGTTTACATCGTACGTCTCTTTTATTTCATTCTCCTCTTTGGAGACCGTCTATGATTCCCTTCGAGAAAGCCTTCTTATATTCACGTATGGTGAAGTACCCCGACACTTCATTTCCATATGTACGGCCATGTGGCCCGATTCATAAAGACTACTTACGCACAAAAAATGCGTAAGTCTGACTTACGCAACGTATCTTTCTTAAGGTACGTTCACATTTAGCCGCAACGGTAACGGCAACGGCAATCCGGTATAGCTATTCACATATGAAGGCAAAACTGATTGCCGCATGCGGTAAAAAAATATACCGGTTGCGGTTTAAATGCAATTTTAGGGTGACTAGAGAGCAGTTCTCTCGCGTGCTATTTTTCACTGGCAAAACTCTTACTAAGAGGAGCCGCTTTAGAGAGGTGATTAGCCCCGAAGAAAGA
>WURT03069016.1:0-32245 GCA_009936505.3 Holothuria glaberrima
GGGGTACCTCAAGGGTGGTACGGAGTTTGGAGAGGTTGATGGGGGTTGGTGGTTGAGGTTGGTAGTGGATGGGGCTTGGAGAGCTTGGAGGGTTGTGCTGGTGGTAGGTGCTCTTTAAAGGGTCTTAGGTGGGTTGGGGCCCTTGAGGCACCTCAAGGGTGGTAGCTGGTGGAGTTTGGAGGGTTTGATAGGGGGTTGAGCCAGAACCCCCAATTTACATACTACTCCAGGCCTTTTGCAAGTTGCTCTAAAGTTTTCTGAATATCCTTTATTGTGAGAAACTTATGTCTTGATATCAATGACGTACCCTTAATTTCTCTCAGGGGGTGGGGGTCATGCAATATGTTGTGTGATCGCCGGCCTGGGGGAAATGTGTAATTTGAAAAATTTTTGAAAAATTGGGTGTCCTTACATGCAAATTGGTGCCACGTGTGCTACCTTTTGAAGTAAAAGTTGTGCTAAAAAATTTACATTTTTTTAGGAATTTAAAAAATGGCACCAGTGAGGGGGATATGGCCCTATGGCCCCCTGCGTACCCCACTGCTTAATATGGTCATGAAATAGTTTATTGAAACAGGCAAATCTGCACAGACGTTGGTGTTTGAGGGCACTATAGAAGACGATGCAGTAAGCCCACCACAGATACACTTAGAAAACCGGTGTAAAATATGCATATTCGCATCGGGAGTGGTTTGAGCTAGCCGGGAGAGAATTCTTGTTAGTCACCTTGTGCAAGTGATGTCCTTGGGAGGGGTATACTTGGAGAGGTGTTCCCCTTTTTGTTCATTTTAGATGGCTAAAACTCAGAATGGTGCTATCTTGATTAAAATATTCAAACTGATCATTTATTGGAAAACTTTTAAAATAAAGTGATTTTTTTTCTTTGGATTGACTGTAAAGGAAAGGTGTGTTGTCTAAGTGGAGTGGTAACTCCCCCCCCCCTACAATTTTTTGTTAAGGTAAGGTAGCTTACATGCAAATGTCAAATGCTTCAATTAATTGGCCCATGCTTAGAAATTATCATTAATTTGTGATATTTTGGCTGTGACATGGCACCCATAAAAAAGTGTAACGACAAATAATACATACTACGATGCAAGGTCCCTGCAGTTGTACTTTTGTCGTATAAGGGCTTCGGTCACAATAAATGTATTATTGCTCCAATAATGGTCATGAGATGAATTAAGTTGAATTAGCTCATGCTTTAAGAATAATAATTTGAGTGGGGCAAAAGGTGAAAAGGTACAGCCGATTTTCTAAGACCCTGAATTCCAGTGGGGGCTACTCGGGGGCGCAAGTCTCATGAGGAGGCGCACGCCCCAAGCGAGCCCCTACCCCCCCCCTCCGTAGCTTCGCCACTGCTAATTGGATTGGGCCGTGGCCTAGAGAATTTTACAAACCCACACACATTTTGTTAAATTTTCAGTTGAAATGAATGAGTAACAAAAGTAAACTGTGGAAAAACTACCTTCATGACTGTGCATCTGCTTAAAAATCACAGTTTTTTCCTTCTTGAATCATTTTACAGTGCTGTCATACAAGTTGACAATAGGGAGATGCCAATGTTTTTTTTTACTTGGGTAGGTATCATTTAGCCATTCACATAGCCACTGGAATTTGGAAATCCTATGAAGGTATACCTACCTTTTAATTTAACCAGAATGCAAAAATGCATCGAGGTTTCGATGATTTGCTTTTAACTACATTCTATTCCAAATAATGTCATGATGTCCCTTTCTTTCAGTCACTCTTCAAATGCTATCTTAAATTGTTGGAAAAATAGTTTAAATTCATATTTGGACGAAATTGGAAAAGGAAAAATGTCATCTAGAATGTTACGAAGTCATCCCATTCTTCACTGGGAAGCTCAAAGGCGTACAGGACTCTTCCAATTTTGAGGGAAGAAAATTTTTGCCAGAATTTTGTTGTAGTTGAAGTTCATAAAATAGACCACGAAGCCACTACTTAAGTGCAAAGCGTGCAAAATTTTCGGGCATTCCATTAAAAATTTGACAACTCAGTAAAAAATTCGGGCAATCTTTTCAATTTTACCTAATCTCTGTCAGAATTTCACCTATTGTGTGCCCGGATTTTTCTCGTTTCCAAACCCGAATTTTTGACTTCAGAAATTTTTGAGGGGCAGCCTGCCCTCTGCCTCGTACGCCTATGGGGAAGCTTCGATCCTGCCTTCCTTCGTGCTAACAAGGTTTACAGAGTCTGATCCCTTTTGATCCCAGATGATCCTTGACCTTCACCAAAAATATGGCCTTTTCTCTCAATATGGAGCTTCTATGTAGCAAAACTGATATTAAACTTTTTAACTATTAAAATTTTTCCCCTTTTGAGATATTGTGTGAATGCGCTAGGCGTCACAAACACACACGCACACACGCACATACATCCCATCATGAATGCATAGTTTCCTCTTATCAACGACACCAAAAAGGGGACAATTCTTACATTTTGCTGATCACAAGAAATAAGTAATTGCCAGTACTAGTGTCTATCTTACGATAGGCTTCTCTTGTCAACACTCTGCTTTCACAGTGGACAATTTACTTCTTGGGTACACGACATTCCAGCTCACTATGGTAACTAAACTAGCCAAGATTCTGAATCTGAAGGCCAATAGAGTATGAATTTGTAGGGCATATCTGCTCAAACATCACGTTTTCTCCTTAGTTTGTAATCTTTTATCATACTTAGACCTACTGCCAGTAAAGCAGGGGGTTGCCGGAATGGGTAAAACTAACTTGAGTTGCACCTACTCTATACAGTGCAGTACATATTCCTGTATTACTTGGCTACGGCCTCCTGCCATGTAGAAACGCTTTATCAATATCTAGGCAAATTTCCATCTTTTTGGCTACTACGAGAGCAGTATACCTGGTCTTATTGGATTATAAAATTGAAAATTTGACTTACTATGATTCTGATCGTTCTTCCAGGAAAATGAGGTTGAAATTTGCAGGTGATTCATGGTGACTGCAAGCAGACATTTTCAAAATTGCAACTGTTTTAAGATGTTACAGTACTTCTACATACCAACCTCATTTTCCTGATGCAGAACACCAACATTTTCCTATCTTTCATACTCTTCTTTAACGTAAGATTTAAATCCCTAATATTCAAATATAACTGCAGTTAACAAAACTAACTCCAAGTTTTGGCTCTTTTAATTATTAAAATTATCTTTTTAGCCATAGGATTTCCCAAATTCCCACTCTATCGGGGAAATCTCCAACTTTCAGATTTTGAAAAGATTGTTTGTACTATGGAATACCAAAAGTATGATTGATAGTAGGACATATTAGTGACTATCCAGTGTTGCAAATTTTCAGGGGCAGAGATAGTTGTGAAAAAATGAGGGCAGATGGTGATGAAGAGACGAAGTCCATGAAAGCTAATTGACGAAATACTTAGTTGTGGAAATATGCAACATGTAGAAGTTTACCTGGATTCAAGTGGTTTGAGCTTAATTCTCATTTCGGACTCCAACTGGTTTGGAAAACCTAGTTGAGAATATTGAACTCCCATTTAAACCAGTTCACAACGCAAACAATCCCAGTTCAACACATTTGATACCATCCATGGTCCCTTATCTACCCCAAGTAGCTTAGTTCAACCAAATTGAAACCTAGTTGAACCCAGGTAGACCCCAGTTCAACACAGTTGAATCCTAGTTGAGCCAAGTTGGATTTGCTACTGGGTTCAACTGGAATTATATAACGAGGTTCTCGTCTGCTGCCCAATTGAAAGAAGCACACGCACGCATGCATTTATCTGCAGTCTTTCGTTGCGGAAAATTACGTTGCTTTAGAAGTAGCCCGCAGGATCTGGGATAGCATCCCTTCGCAACCATCTCTTCCCAAGGCGTAAGTCATTACTTCCTTCATTGAAATGGACGCTACAAACATACAGTGGGGGATCAGACTGGAGTTCAAGGTTTTTGACCCAAATCTGCAAACTCTGACATTCATGGAATGGAAGCATGCGGAAAAGAGAGAAAGGGTGTTGATAGGTACATGTACTGTACATGCAAGTGAACATAAACACACCACCACCTACACACACACAGTGCAACAATCATTAAGCCTGCAGAAAAAAGAAAAGGGGTATTGATGGGTATCATGCAATCACATTTAAAAGCCTAAATCCTTTTATTAATATGGATGTAATTCCATGACTTACATGTAATTTTTGGACATGACCCTTGGGAAATTGTCAAAAACTGTGATGTCATGGAATTAATTCTTTTGACAGTTGACAAGTACATGCATACTATACCACAATAAGTGGCACACATGCAATTTAAGAAACCAGTAGCACCACATCGTAAATCATAGAACAGATGTTATTGACACCTGAAATACTAGAGCTGCCAATGAAGAGAAATTCAATGAGTTTTTCATAAGCAAGCATAACGTATTCATATGGGCTATAGTGCATCACCTTAGACATATTAAGGAATATACCAAAAATACAAGTATGACTATACCCTTTGCATGATTTTTTTAGTCTTATTCTGGTAGGTCTGAGAGATGTCTAAGCGCATTTATTACAAGGTGTCCATAATTAAGCTCCCACAACGTGTTTTCAAGCTTGTTTGAAATTCACTGCAGGTTTCTGTACCCTGGACAGGGAGTGCACCAGACGGGTAATATTTTTGTTTAAACCAGGAAGGGGCTAGCAGGTGGATCTGTAAGGCGAGATAATAGAGCCCTAAAAGGCTGCACTAGCTTCATTCACTAAAAGGAAAAGCCGAGGAATCGTTCCTCTACAAGAAAGAATTCAGAACATATATTTGTATGAACATTTAATTAGATCTGAAAGCAATCTTTTCATTCGTAAGCTCAAAGTAGTAATTATGCATAATTTAATTCAAAACCAAGTACATGTGCATGCCTGAAAAACCCACAACAGACTATCTGTCAATCTAAAAAACTGGGAAACCTGGGAAAGTTTCAAATCCGAACACAAAAACAGGGTGTCCATGTAAAAGAGCAGGGAGTGTAGCAACAAAACTATGATGTATTCTCACAACATCTGCAATATTTAGTTTATTAGGGAATTTAGGGTGACCATTTTTAAATTCCTCAAAAGAAGGACACCACCTTCAGACATTTCTTGTCTGGTCATTGTCACACACCAGAGTCATGTGAAACATGCCCATTAAACTATACTCTGAATGCATTTGCCAAACAAACTGTCTGTGCAGGATTTAGGTCTAATATGGTAACCTCCGAATATGAGTGATGAGCACTGTTTATATTTGAGTCATATCCACAATTTTTTTTTTTTCATTTTTGTATCATATGTGGTAAGAATGAATTTATTCATAATTTTTTTTCTTTGGATACAATGTATGTATTTCCCATGATGACCTTGCAGACCTCCAACTGTGACCACACAGTGTTGTTTAAAAGGGTGCCCATCGACTGCGGGGGCCCGTCGACTACGCGTCTAACCTAGCAAACCATAGCACACATAGCACACATAACACTAGTTAGGCTAGGCCTAACGTAGCCTATTTTCAACAACGTATAGCAATCATAATGTTTAAAGTCGAACGTCACGATGAGCAACAGCACCAAAACCACAGATCCACAAGCTAGGATGTTCCCTACTGTAAATGCAATTTCAGTAAGTTGTCAACGTCTATCCTACCAATTCGTCAAAGTAAATTGAACAGACAACCTCAATTTAAATATAAGCTCGCTAGAAATAATCCAAAAATTGTTCATTGGAAAGGATACGATAAAAAGTCGTGTTGAGAAATTGGATTTTGCTGTACCATAGTACCACAGATCAAGTCCACGGATATTTTGTGACGGATACATAGGCTTGTAACAACTGTTTTCTTGGATTCCACCATTTATCGTCACACTGTCCAACCTTATCGGTCAAAGTACAAAAGATTGAAAGACAGAAGGCAGTCCCCAAAGTTTATTTTTTAAAAAAATGGCTAAATCTTACAGATTTCCTCTTATTACTCTCACAAGTATTTTCATAATGTTCCTGTGTTAAATCAGTGAATATTGAGGGTATACTAATGATTTATTCTGCATAACTTTAGGAAATAAGTCACAAAAATATTGTCACATGTTGGATAGGAGCCATTCCTGAATTAGTGTACCGGGGTACACTACTTCAAATTGGGGGACTACATTTTCCCTTTAACTTCTAAAGAGACCTTTTCTTTGAAGGAAATTTTCTTTGACCCCGGGTGATGATGACGTTGTAGAGATGATGTTTATATGAATGATTCTTTGTTTAGAGGCCTACTGAATTATAACTTTATTTTGTATAGGCCCCTATACGGATGATTTGTTTATTTTGAGACCAACAGTACAACATGAATGAATTATTCACCCAGCATTACAGTTCATGCGTGATAATACTGAGTGATACTCCACTTTGATCGAGACGACGGTCTTGAGTGGATTCAGAATCCTGGTGCCTGGTGAGACGAGTATGCATGTGACTATGAAATCCCAAATGATGACATAACAATTAGAGTTTGTGACAGACGATTGGGATTGCTGAGACACCAGGTGAAGGTTCCAGTGGAGAGATTGAGCGTTTGTGGCATTGCATTCTGCAGTTGTACCGTACATAAATTACAGCCTGTGGGTATTAACTAAGCTGAGTCTGATATAGGCTAATCCGGATGAGCAATGTCACCTCTAGAGAATTTTTTAACTGAACGCATATCATCACTTAGGTAATCATTTATTGGCTGGGGCACGGTAGCACCACGTCCTGAGACTACTTTGCCACAGATGACAGATCTATCACTTCTGCTGTTCAAAACAAAAATGGAAAAAATGGAACTTGAAGGATATTTTCGCCATATTTTGGCCCTAAAATTCCTTGTTAGCCACACACCAACTGATGGCGGTGCTCTGCCTAAATAGTCAACATTCAAACATATCTCAGAGACGCTTTGGAGAAGGCTGCCCAGGCATAAAAAAGCTGGCACTGCTATGCAATGGGGGTATAGACCTACATGTAAGCACAGGGGGGTGTAGACTGACATAGTTGTTCAACACGACTGCGTGTAAGATGTACCTCCACATCAAAAGGTGCAAAAAATCGCAAAATCGCAAAATCGATTTTGGACAGGTAAGCCCATGCATTAAATTAATGTTGAAAAGAACCGGCTAACAATTCCTCTTTTTACAAGTTTTAGAGGGAGCATGAAAATAAAATCAGCTCCATCAGAAAACTTAAAAGAACTAAAGATGAGTCAGTGGGTCTTGTCATTTTTTGTCTCGCCTGAAGTTCTGAACGTTGTTCAAAGAGGGACATAGTGCTCACTATGGTGTGTGTATGTATGCATCCGTGTCTGTGTCACACATCTCGTTAGTAGGAATTCTCTTGAACCGTGAATGATATCATAATGAAATTTTGTGCGAAATGCAGGGTCAGGTTTTCCCGAAACTATTAGATTTCAGCATGAAATACATTGGTTAAGTAGGGAATCGTGGCAGACCCAAATTACAGCGATGTGACAAAATCTCTAAGCTGATTAATGGACAATTCCATATCCAGCTTCATTCAGCTGGTGTAACATGGAGAGGACTCGTGAAACGCAGTCACAGATGTCCGCAGTTCAGACTGACTGACCTTCATCATCAGTAGGGACTTAATATATAATTAATGTAAATTGATGTCAAAGTTCGTTATTAGGATATCTCATAAGCTAATTTGACATAGTTCAGGATATATTAGCAGGTCCTAGTGTTCTTGAACTGATTGGATTTCAAGCAAAAAATATGAACAGTATATAAAAAGTATTTAGTCTGATTTGCATAATTTATGCAAATTTTTAAAGTTTGTGGGATTCTCATCGGAAAATTGGTGGACATGGTCAATGCGTGGTCCTGGAAATTGTAGGGTCAACACAAGGTCATTTGAGGTTAAATTGAGGACAAGGTGACCTTGAACTGATTACATCTTCAGCGCAAATTATGCTAATTAACTCACATTTGGCAGGTGTGGTGCACATTTGGCCTCAAGAACATTGAAGGTCAATTTTAGATCATCGGAGGTCATTTGAGGTAAAATTATGCAACTAATTTCTAAAGTTTGTTGGATTCTTATGAAAATTGGTTGGACATGATATATGGTCCTCTTCCTATCGCAAAACAATTGAAGGTCAAATCGAGGTCATCGGAGGTCATTTGAGTTCAGATTATATAAATTTATAAAGCTGATCGGATTGTCGTCATTCAGTACTTGTTGGATACGGATTTTATAAACCTCAAAAATCTGCCTCTTTCTGATGCATATTTTATGCAAATTTTAAAGTTTGTTCGATTCCTATGAATGGGCAGGTGTTCATTAGTCTAGAAAACTTTGAAGGCCAATTTGAAGTCGAATTATGTGAATTTCTAAAGTTTGTTGGACTCTCATGAAACTGGGTGGTTATGGGCCTCTTTTTCCGCGAAACAATTGAAGGTAAATTCGAGGTCTTCGGAGGTTACCTGAGGTCAAACTTGGTGGATATGGATTTCGTGGTACCAAAAACCTCTGCAAGGCAGTTCGAGTAATTCATCAGTGGATACCGATGAATGAAACCACTCGCCTTGTATTATCAATCCTTGAATGTTAAATTTCCTAGATATTTCATTCCCAGAAACCTGTCACAAAATGAGGCCTCCAGTAAATTTGATTCCATTAGTGTGTAGGTTCGTGCAGCATGCAGTACTTAAAGAATTCAACTGGCAGACCTCGGACTAGTTACAGTGTATTCCACTATAAGGAGTACTAATAATACCCTAGTTTAAGGGAATAGTGTGAGTGAATTGATTTCGGAGGAGGGAAACGCGATCAGTATTAACTTTCTCCATTTCCCAAGAGGGGTGTATTACTGTACCTGAATTGTTGATCATTCCGAATCCTTATCATTCATTCTAACTACTGTTGTGACTGTTCATGGGGTGATGTGAGGATGAAATTTCTCTCACAACATGTATCATTTCATTCCATATAGGCCTATAGTACATTATTATGGAATAACTGCTACAGTGACACATTTTTGCTTGTCGGTCGAGTAACCTAATGTATAAAGGTAAAATTTAGGTATGGTGATAATGCGTATTACTGTAGTCTAGTTGGCCTCGCCATAAAAGGCATCAACTACATTACGTGTAGGTTGCACTATATGTAGCTGAGGAGCCCAGGAGAGTGAGCATTACTCATGAACCATTGAAAGTTACAAATTGTGTGACGGCCGATCCCGACGGAAGGATAAGTTCCGTTACTTGGATTCAATATGAATGCTGAGTAACAGAAGTTATGCTTGGATACGGGAAAACAAGAAGAGGAAAGCAGACTAGGGCTTGAAAAATACCTGAGCCCTGTAGCCCAGGGTTACGCAGTGTTGCATTAATCAGAAAAGCCTCTCGGACTAGTGACAAAATCATTGGAATTTAAACTATATCTAATTAGTTGGAATCTCAATTGCGCTAGTGAAACTACAGGTATGTGCTTGAAGCACAATAGGCTAACAATGGTCAGAACTGCAGTAGAATTGTTGATTAGTGAAAGCGACTGGACTGCGTCTAAAACTGGAATTGAACTGACAATTTAAATTTTTGGGAGTGTTGATTTGATTCAACTTGCTACCGGCACAGGAAGCCACTCAAAAAGAACTCTGATTCTGTGATCATTGATGGAGACTAGTGACCAGAAGTATATGAGTGTGACTTTAAATGAATGTGAGTCTTTGCCCACTTTCATCAATGACTGGACTGAGTACATGTTCTCCATGAATTTTGGCGCTGACCTCATTAATATGCACGAGTGACCTAGGCTTGAAAACAAATCCTCGAATTGTCATTATCTCGAACGTCATATGTCCGAGTCTGTTATTTTTATTTAAACTTGTTTGGTGATATCATGCCATAACTCAAGGCATGGTGAGAACATCGAAGTTTTGCACAAACCGCTTTTCCAGTAAGATATAAACTCAGCAAGCAAGCCCTTCATCTGCTTTCTGCCATTCCAGTCACGCTTTTGCATGGTATGCAAGTTACGGTCTGGTCTTTCAAGTTCAGTGACCTTAATTGACATGAATTTAACCCAATTTTAATGGAAAACTATGCATATTTGTTAACATACACCTCTGGGTTCTTTGAAAGGGTAGAACGTAAGGATTTCAAAAATTCACTCATGTTGTGTATCGCACCCACCCCGGGGGCTTGTTGGGGGCACGACCTCCGTCTGAGAGGGGGCACGGGAATTTCTGCACAGACCCCCTACACCCACCCAAACTTTGTACAAATCACCTGTGAAGTGCCTAGACATCAGTGCTACAACTCCCTTCAAATGAAATCTTGTGACCCCAGCCCCACGAAAGTACAACTATAGAGAATTTGTTTCCTTGAAGGAAGGACAAAATTGCCTACATCTGCTTCAAGGATTATATTCTCCAGATCTCTTTTTGCGGTTAATTCACTTGCAGTGGACATCAAGTCGCTAACAGCATTTTGAAGTAATTTGCACAGTTATACATATTATAAATTATTCGCTGGATCTGGACTTCATGGATAAAAAACATTATGGATTGTCACATTATAAGTGTTTGTTATATGCAATTTCACAATTTTCTAACGGAAGATAGGACATAGAAGAGAAGTGGAGAAAGACTAGTCCATTACCATGAATTGTAGCAGGAGTCACGTATTTTTTCACAGTGCCGATTCGAGGAAATGTGGGAAGTTAGAGATCGTGGAAGGTTCAGACCTTCCCATTAATTTCGTGTGTTTTCAAATAAATTGAGAGAGAGAGTAGGATTTCATGTTAGGATTTATACTGCAAAAAGAGTGCTCACAAGTATATGTTTCATTGTGGTCCCGGTTATTGCCTTTATTGTAATCTACAGCATAAATCGGTTTTAGTACTCTCATATAATATGTCTACATCTTTTTCGCAAAAATTACTTTCAGAGTCCAAAATGTCGAGGACGTATGTGGATAATGCCCAAAACAGACGTCTTGGACGAGTCGGGATGCCCGTTGGGAGTATGCCAGTGTCACGCAGTTCTTCCGGTTCGTATGCATTAACACTATACACACGAACATAATAGTTAGTTCAATTCCATTGTTTTCAATTCTGAAACAAGTACTCGCTGTATTTTGGTGGGTCTTTTTGCTATCAGTATCAGATGGAGCTGTTTTCTCTCATGTGAGAGCAGGGAGCTGCTACTTGGACAGGAGAAGAAATTTCGACTTTAATTTATGCCAATCCAATTAGTCCTAGACATGCTTAAGGGGATAATCCTGTAAAGATCGATAATTGGACCTAAGACTATTCAAGCCTTTTCTCTGGCACTTACAATTGACACTCCTTACCCTTTGCAACTTCATTCATATCTCCCGCTACCCTAACAATGGATTAAATTAAACAATCATTTGATGTCGAGGAGATTGCCGACAGCCAAATAAGAAATTCGGGCTTAAAAATTCAAAACGACTGGTTAATGCTTCGTAAGAATAGATGCTGGTGCTAGGAAAAATGTTAACGCAATATGCAATAAAAAGAGTCTATACTTTGCGGTTGAATTTTGATCAATTTCCGCATAATTGCGCATATTGTACAGGGTTTATACATATTCGGCGTTTAACAAGGAATCAAAGCAAAACTTACGTATAAGCGACACTTCGCGACAAAACGAGCAATTTAATTTTCATTTCAAGCTACTGGCAATGCTGAAGTGATAGGCAAAATTCGGCGATGTCCTTTTCAAGATGTAGCAGACGACAAGCACCATTGTGCTTAGTTACTAACACCTTTTAAACTTATTGAATCTTCAATGAAGTACAAAGGGAGAGGGATTAGGGGTGTTAAATAGTTTACAAGTTTGACCTTGGCGGTAAGTTCGTCGTCATCAACGGGATTTGTGAAGTTTCTTCTCCTGTACAAGTAGCAGCTCCCTGGTGAGAGAAAATAATTTTTCAATATATTAACACACTTTCTGCAATCATTCCGTTGCAAAAAGTAGTTTATTTCATAGCATTGGCATTCGTTTACAGCGAATAATTCATGCCTAGGATCTCGGAAGTTGTTTTCCCCAGATATATCAACATACATAAACTTTTCCATTGCACACTATTGATTGTTCTGAAATACATAACACAATGAACTCTGCAATACTATCATGCTGTAGGTAGCCCCGATAACATTTTTGCAGGCCGTATACGTAAAAGGGCGCATTTTGTCCATTTTAATACCGTAATTCGAATCAGTGATGCATTGTAAAACATAGTTATTGTCTCTTCCATACCATGCTATACATATGTGGACCTAGTAATTTTGTGAAAGATCCATGAAGCTCTTAATTGATGTCAAAAACTGTCATCTGAAATCGCAAAACATCGAATACTGGCAAACATTCATAAACACTATAACTTAGCTAGGAAAACTTCAACCAAACCCTTATTCAGTAATTGAGTTGTTTATGAGGAGTAACACTAGCTATTGTTTTAGGTTGAGGTAAGAGGTCATCTGAGGTCACCAGGAGTTAAATACTTAGAACCGTCAAACAAACTTATTTTGTATGTATGATAATTATGTAGTATTGATATAAAAATAAAACTTACCAATGGAACGGACTAGAGACTTATAACGCGAACCAGTGAAAATGTTTCCTTTCCATCTAATTATAGGCTCTTCATCACAAAGAACATATGTGGATAATGCCCAAAACAGACGTCTTGGACGAGTCGGGATGCCCGTTGGGAGTATGCCGGTATCACGAGGTTCATCCGGGAGTAATTATGGCGGTAGCAATGGGAGTTTTGGCCTTTCTAGCAATGCTAGGACATACGTCGACAATTCCTACAACCATAGCCTAGGACGAGTTGGTATGAAACATGGGACAGCCGTCGTATCGAGAAGTGCAGGGTCAAGCGGTTCGTCTGGTTCGTATGCATTAACACTATTCACCAGAACATAATAGTTGGTTCAATTCCATTATATTCAATTCTGAAACAAGTATTCGCTGTATTTTTTCAGGTCCTTTTGCCATCAGTAATAGAGGGACCTGTATTTCTCTCATGTGAAATAAAACAATTTTCTAACATATTAACACACATACTTTCTGCAATCATCCCATTGCAAAAAAAAGTTTATTTCATAGCATTGGCAGGCGTTCCACAGCGATTATTTTGTGCCTCGAATCTCGGAAGTTGTTTCCCCGTGATGTATCAACATACATACACTTTTCCATTGTACACTATTAATTGTTCAGAAATACATAACACAATGAACACTGCAATACTAACATACTGTAGGTATTCCCGATAACATTTTTGCAGGCCGCATACGTAATTGGGGGTCATTTTGACCATTTTAATACCATAATTCGAATCAGTGATGCATTGTAAAACATAGTTATTGTCTCTTCCATACCGTGCTAAACATATGTAGACCTATTAATCTTGTGCAAGATCCATGAAGTTCTTAATTGATGTCAAACAATGTCATCTGAAATCGGTAACATTGAATACTGGCAAACATTCATTAACACTATAAGTTATCAAGGGAAACATTAACCAAACCCTTATTTAGTACATGAGTTGTGCATGAGGATTAACACTTGCTATTGTTTTAGGTTGAGGTAAGAGGTCATCTGAGGTCACCATAAGTCAAATACTGAGAACCGTCAAACAAACTCTTATTGTGTATGTAGGATAAGTATGTAATATTGATAAATAAAACTTTCAAATGGACCGGACTAGAGACTAATAACGAGAACCAATGAAAATGTTTCCGTTCCATCTTATTATAGGCTGTTTATCACAGAGAACATATGTGGATAATGCCCAGAACAGAAGTCTTGGACGAGTGGGGCAGCCCCTTGGGAGTATGCCGTTGTCACGTGGTTCATCCGGGAGTAATTATGGCGGCATCAATGGGAGTTTTGGCCTTTCTAGCAGTGATAGGACATACGTCGACAATTCCTACAACCGTAGACTAGGACGAGTTGGTATGAAACATGGGACAGCCGTCGTATCGAGAAGTGCAGGGTCAAGCGGTTCGTCTGGTTCGTCTGGTTCGTATGCATTAACACTATTCACCCGAACATAATATTTGATTCAATTCCATTATATTCAATTCTGAAACAAGTATTCACTGTATTTTTTCGGGTCCTTTTGCCATCAGTAATAGAGGGACCTGTATTTCTCTCATGTGAAATAAAACAATTTTCTAACATATTAACACAAATAATTTCTGCAATCATCCCGTTGGAAAGAATAGTTTATTTCTTAGCATTGGCAGGCGTTCCACAGCGATTACTTCGTGCCTCGAATCTCGGAAGTTGTTTTCCCCCTGATGTATCAACATACATACACTTTTTAATTGTACACTATTGATTGTTCAGAAATACATAACACACTGCACACTGCAATATTAACATACTGTAGGTATTCCCGATAACATTTTCGCAGGCCGCATACGTAATTGGGGGTCATTTTGACAATTTTAATACCATAATTCGAATCAGTGATGCATTGTAAAACATAGTTATTGTCTCTTCCATACCATGCAATACATATATAGACGTAGCTATCTTGAGCAAGATCAATTAGGTTCTTAATTAATGTCAAAACGATGTCATCCGAAGTCACCAAATATCAAAAACTGGCAAACATTCATTAACACTATAAGTTGTCAAGGGAAACTTTAACCAAACCCTTATTTAGTACATGAGTTGTTCATGAGTAGTAAAAATAGCTATTGTTTTAGGTTGAGGTCAGAGGTCATCTGAGGTCACTAGGAGTCAAATACTGAGAACCGTCAAACAAACTCTTATTGTGTATGTAGGATAAGTATGTAATATTGATAAATAAAACTTTCAAATGGACCGGACTAGAGACTAATAACGAGAACCAATGAAAATGTTTCCGTTCCATCTTATTATAGGCTGTTTATCACAGAGAACATATGTGGATAATGCCCAGAACAGAAGTCTTGGACGAGTGGGGCAGCCCCTTGGGAGTATGCCGTTGTCACGTGGTTCATCCGGGAGTAATTATGGCGGCAGCTATTGGTGTTCTGGCCTTTCTAGCAGTGATAGGACATACGTCGACAATTCCTACAACCGCAGTCTAGGAAGAGTTGGTATGGTACATGGGACAGCTGTCGTATCCAGGAGTACAGGGTCTAGCGGTTCGTCTGGTTCGTATGCATTACCACTATATTCCCGAACATAAGTTGGTTCAATTCCATTATATTCAATTCTGAAACAAGTATTCGCTGTATTTTTTCAGGTCCTTTTGCCATCAGTAATAGAGGGACCTGTATTTCTATCATGTGACAGAAAACAATTTTCTAATATCATATTCACACACTTTCTGCAACCATCCCGTTGGAAAGAATAGTTTATTTCTTAGCATTGGCAGGCGTTCCACAGCGATTACTTCGTGCCTCGAATGTCGGAAGTTGTTTTCCCCTAATGTATCAACAAACATACAATTTTCCATTGTGCACTATTCATTGTTCAGAAATACACAACAGACTGAACACCGCAATACTAACGTGCTGTAGACAGTCCCTGTAACATATTTGCAGGCCGTATACATAAAAGGGCGCCATTTTGACTCGGGGCCTTTTTAAAGAAATTTTTAGTGGGGGGAAGGTTACGAAAGGGACCAAGGTTACGAAAGGGACCAACCGTGAAGCACGAGGTTAGCGGGTGGAGTCCAGGGGCAAAGCCCCTGTGGGGTTCCAGGGGGCGTAGCCCTCGGAAGCTCTGAGGTTAAAGCATATTTCTGATTGAAAATACAGTCTCAGGGTAGGTATATTTTGGTCCATCATGGTGCAGCCATCAAGTGCAAAAATTCCCAATAATTTAAGTGTATAAGGCTATTCCTCTACTCAGGCCACCATAATATTAAGTGGTTGGAGTCCAGGGCCTGCTTTAGGGCCCCAGGTGGGGTCCAGGGGGCGAAGCTCCCGGGAACTCAGACGATTTAGCATATTTCTGGATGAAAAATTAAAGTCTCACTAAAGATATATTTTGGTTTAAAATGCATCCTCCTAAACAAATACTCCAAATAATTTTAGAATATTAGGCTATTCCAACTGTCAGGCTTATATATGTTAGCTGAGTGGGGGGAGGCATCTAAGGGCCGGGGCAAAGGCTCTGACTGTGGGCACATTCCCCTAATGCCCCCCTTGGTGCCGCCACTGAGAGTAAGCGGAAAGTCACCATTGAACGGCTTGTCCTCTACGAAGGAATTTTTCAGAAAAATGACTGTCTAGATTGCCAGAAGTTGCACTTTACATGGCTTATAAGTAATTTATCACCTTATTTTCCTCATCCTTATCTTTCTGAGTGAAGTAGTTCAGCACTGTCTTCTAGCCTGTCTGCATAAAATTGGGCATTTTCAACAATTGAAAACAAAATTTCCCAAAAAATGGACCATACTGGGGAGGGGGGGGGGCAAATGATCTGACTCGGGGCTGTTCATGGGACTGGGGGGCCATGGTCCCCCAGTATGTATGTTAAAAAAGGCAATGTTTTGACCATTCTAATACCGTAATTCGAATCAGTGATGCATTGTAAAACATAGTTATTGTCTCTTCCATACCGTGCATTATATATATATATATACGTAGGCATCTTGTACAAGATCCAGAAAGTTCTTTATTAATCCGCCTGCTTCTTTTGATTAATACCGATGCTTGGGCCATTGCGCTTCTCCCTGTATATTAACAACCTGCCAATATGCATAAAATCTACCGTAAGAATTTTTGCTGATGACTGCATTTTGTACCGAGCTATTAGTTGCATCGGTGACAGCCATATGCTCCAGGAAGATCTGGATGAGTTTTCGTCATGAAGCATGAAGTGGCAGATCGATCTCAATGCTTATAAGTGCAAGTCGATGGTTTTTACCAATAAGAGGAAAAATGATACAGTCCCAATTTGTAATTGACGATACCCTCCTCGAACTGGTGAAAGAACATCTGTATCTTGGTGTCACCATCACGAGCAATCACTCATGGACATCGCATGTGAACAACATCACCTTTAAAGCCTTCAAGATTCTCAGCTTAATAAGTATCTTTCTGTCCGTCCATCCATCCATCTGTCTATCTGTCTATATATCTGTCTATCTTTCTGTCTCTCTGTCCGTCTGTCCGTCCATCCATCACACTGTCAACACCTCGAAATTGGGCTGAAACGCTTGGTTGTTGACTGGTAATGATGAAACTCGGATAAGATGAAGCGAAGGCTGGGGGAGAACTTTGACCTTCACAAGGTCAAGGTCAAAGTGGAAATCTTCGAGAACATCTCCTCCAAAAAATACCTCATGGTCTCGAAACTTGGCAAGGGTGTTCCTCTTGTGCGGCTCCCTACCAGTTGTACAAAGATATTAGATCAAAGGTCATATCAGGTGAGTATGGGTCAAATTATGGGATTTTTTATTCCTTGCCGGAGGCAAAAGGAATCTTTGTAGTCACACATGTGTGTGTGTGTCTGTTTGTGACGCTCTCTTGTTAACACGATAAGTGGAAGACGCAAGTTCCGATTGATCTCATACTTGGGTAGTGAGCAGATTATCTCTTTTTGTTTTTGGTGCCGATGTCCTTAATATTCATGAGTTAGCGGGCTTAGAAAAAATCTTCAAAATATCTTGTTAACAGGATAAGTGGATGACGCAAAGTCGGGTTGATCTCATACTTTAGTGGAGAATCATCCAAAAGTTAGTACACGATCCCTATTGGCTTTGTCGCCGATGTTATTAATATCCATGATGGGCGGGGCTTATAACTAAATCCGAAAAATATTTTGTTAACACGATAAATGGAAGACGCAAGAAAAGATCATTCTCATAATTAAGTGATGGGTGCCCTATAGTCTGTAGATGGTTGCTATTGTTTTTGATGCCAATCTCAATAATATTCATGAGTGGACGGGGCTTAGAACTAAATTCTTGAAATATCATTATCTCGACAACCAATGTCGGATTTTGTTCAAACTTGCTTTGATAACATCAGTAAGAAGTGCAATATGTAGCAATACTGTTGCCTTGTCACTGGTCTCATTAATATTTACGGATGGGCTGCGTGGGCAAGTCTGGAAAAAAATCCTCAAAATATTTTAACACGATGAGTGGAAGACGCAAAGTAGGATCATTCTCATACTTGAGTGATGGATGCCCAATAGTCAGTAGATGGTCCCTATTGGGTTTAGTGCCGATCTCGTTAATATTCATGAGTGGGCGGGGCTTAGAACGAAGTTCTCGAAATGTCATTATCTCGACAACTGTATGTCTGATTTTGTTCAAACTCGCTTTAATGACATCAGTAAGGAGTGTAATAGGTAGCTGTACTGTTGCCTTGTCACGATCTCATTATTATTCACGAGTAGGGGGGCTTATCAGCGAATCCTTCAGATATCTTGAGAACCATGTATCCGATTCTCTTCCAATTTATACTGGCGAAATCACTGGGGAATGTGGCAAGCAGTCATGTCATGATGTCATCATACCTCATTAATACTCATGAATGACGGGCCAAATGAATCCTGGTTCTTTTTATCAGCTCGTCTCAAGCCAACGACTCAAAAATGGGATGTACTTCCATTGTGCTCCACACAAGAAATGGAGAAGGGAAAGCAATCCACTGCCCAACAAAGATCTGGAAGAAAGCCGTACTTCCGAGGTATGGCATCACCCCATGTCTGAGGGAAACCACCCAAGGCAAGGAATCACAAAGCCAGTGGCTTTCTTGTTTAAAGTCTGTCGGATTTCAATGAAGCTTGGTGGATGATGACTACATTTAGTCCAGACAGGGGCGGCTCTAAGAAATTTTGTTTGGGGGCAAAATCAAGTCAGTATGCAAGGAGGTTCGGACGACCCCCCCCCCTTTCCCGGCAATATCAATGATCCGGTCCGGATTGTACAGCAGGAGTGTGGTTATTATTATGCAATAAAGAAATGTCACATATAGTTTTCAAAAGCTCTTCAAAAAGCCTCTGGGGCTGTCAGTCATGAACTATCTTTAAAAATAATTACAACCGAATCAAGCTATCAGCTAACCGCTACTTTATCAGGGCGGGGCAAAAGACAGGAGAAACAGGCAAAGCGGTTCGATCCATTTGTGTAAACAGAGCTCTATCTTTAAATGTTTTGCTGTTTCTTTAATTTTATCACATTGTTTCAGCTTTGCCAAAAAGCCATGAAATATTGGTTTTCTGGATTGTTTTATTTAATTAACGAAAATTTCGAGCATGTTGACACTTGAAAACAAAGAAATGATAGCACTAGTCAGACGTCTCACTACAGCTCCGACTGACTGTTTGGCGCGTTAATTTTAAATCGGCTGAAACAGAATACTTTAAAACAGACTAGAAGTGGAGAACGTTTTGCTTATAACGGGCCAATTGACAGTCATAAAACAATAAGTAACTAGGAAAAAGCGCACCAGCGCGCTGACAAAATGTCGTTTTGAAGGCACTTACTTCTTTAATCATCGCACTACATTGAAAAGTTATTCAGTTCTTTAATTTTAAACCCACTCAAGGGAGGGAGTCCAACCCATGCAATCCACTGGAACTGATACGGTGCGAACGAAATAAGTCTCGCATAGTTTTCCATGAGCATGGTTTACGTGTAAAGACATGATTTACAATGCATGCCACATTGCAACCTGTGAGGTGTAGTACCAGAAGTGGCATTTAGCCTGTATCGGGAAAATGGTAGATAAAATTATAATAAATTGAATTTCAAGTGTAACTTAAATTACACTCACGAATTGCCTCGCGGGCCGGACCAAATGGTCTCGTGGGCCGGAGCTTCCCAACCCCTGGTTTAAAGCATTCTGGCAACTCGCTTAAACTTCCTGGCGAAAACGAAGTTTGCCCCTCCTAGTCAGCTAGTTCTTCTATGCCCTTTTTCTACAGTATTAAATTAAATACTGACTGGTCGTAACTTCAGAATATTCAACCAAGTCATGTTTGATCAGACAGAGATACAGCTTCGAATTAAAAAAATCTCGCATTTTAAATTAACACACGCCCGGCATGCATGTACGGCTTAAGGGGACTAAAGAGCGACATCCGCGATCATCGTTGGTTAAGGCTTCAGGGATTTTACCAAATAAACATTTCCATATTCACCCCTTTTGGAAACTTAAAAAAATTGGCCTATGAAAATACGATAAAACAAATGTCATGGATCAACATACAAGTAACGTTCCGGCAATGGTTTCAGGAGACAAATTAGCAAAAGTAATTTCTTAGTATTCTACGTGCCAACTGACGATGGTTACCCCGTTGCCCTGTTTAGACAGTGTGACATTTTATCAATTCCTTTATCAAAAACTAAAATCCCCCATTGAAGGAGCTATATAAATACGAGCCTGAAAGAATTGAAATTATGGCGACTCAAATAGTATTAATATGAATGACCCGTTGGGTTGGTGGGTTGGTGGGTTGGTTGGTTGGTTGGTTGGTTGGTTGGTTGGTTGGTTGGTTGGTTGGTTGGTTCGTTCGTTCGTTAGTCAGTCAGTCAGTCAGCCAGTCAGTCAGCCAGTCAGTCAGCCAGTTAGTTATTACAGAAGCTCGTTTGCAGGATCTCTAGTGATCCGGACCAGCTATGTTGATGTGGTTTGGATATAGTGGCAGAACCACGTGATCTTGAACTAACTAGATTTTCATCATGAAATATGCTAATTAATTAGGGTAATTTGCATAATTTAAATTTGTCTGATTTTTAAGAAACTTAGTGGACGGGGTGTGCATTTGGTCAGAAATTAAATGATGGTCATTTCATGGTAACTGGAAGTCAGATTTTGCGATTTTTGTCCAAGTTTTTCTGATTTTTACGAAACTTGGTGGATGTGGTCTACATTTGGTCCTGGATTAAATGAAGTTCATTTCAATGTCATGGTGGTCAGACTGACTATGTGTTATTTCAAAGTTGTCAGATTTTTATCAAACTTGGTGGATGAGGACTAGGTTTGGTCCCAAAATAAATAGAGGTCCTTTCGAGGTCATCTAAAGACATTTGGATTCAAAATATACAAATTCCTAAAGTTTGGTAGATTCTCATCACACTTGGTGGATGTGATCAATATTTGGTCCCCAAGAACCTACAATCTTGGAAAAAACTCTTTGGAACACCACTGCATCCCCACTCCCCCGTTCTATGTTGAAATGATAATGTCAGTGCAGGATGCACCGCTTTCGCATGGGGGACGTGGGTTTTGCAAATCGTACACAACATTGAACTGGGGACGGGCGTTTACGACATCACAGTGTACATGGTACAAATTTGGGAGATGTTCCACCAATTTTGTCCAAGATTGTCTGAGAATTAGAGGTTTTCGGAGAAATTAGAGCGATGGACTAAGAACTTCGGTTCATAATTTCAAATGTAATGATAATTTTTCTGTTAGGACGAAATAATTTTGGCTCATTCAAAATATAGTAATAAAAGATAATCATCCATCAACGATAAACGGTAGTCACTCAACTGTAATAAGCCGACCCAATTATTTTAAGGTTGACTGTGAGAGGAGGAGTCAACTCACTGCTGGAGACGTGAACATGAAGTGTTTTCGTCCCCTAAAAAATACATATATTAGTTTTAAAATCCATCACATATTAGAGTAAATCAATTTTCAACGATTTTGCTTTAAAGTTTATTGGATACCAAACTTTGTGAATGTTGTCTAAATTCAGCACCTTCAAAAGTGGAGGTCATTGGAGGTCAGATTATGCGCCGGAAACTTTTCGCTGTATCGCAATAACTCACCAACGCATTGTCCGATTGGTTTAAAACTTCTTTTATTTCGGACAGACACTTTTTTATTACGTTTTTGTGTGTTTGTGTGTGTGTGTTTCAGAACATTGTTAATGTTTTGCTACCTCCTATTTCTCTCCCTCATCAGATCTCACCCGGCGACCTTTGTGGAATTTCCCTTTCATATTTGCTCATTTTCACCAATTTTTTTGAAATGTGATGACAGATGGCATTCGTCCCCTGGTCGCAAGGACATAGGCCTAGTGTTTGCGCAACAGCAGCATGTAAAGATATGTAAGGTGTTGTGCTCCTGCAGGTTTCAGTCATGTTGGCCACAATGTTCAGTAAATGACCGGCACCATGCAGGAATGTTCAGGGTTTAGATCAAAAGTCTTTGAGGTTGACGACAGTCAAACTGATTACCCAGTGCTCAGGGTCACACAGGTTTCAAGCAGGGTTGAGAGACTGCACCACTGATGCTCCTGTTTATTTTTTGTAGGAGGTAAAATAAATCTTTGTAGTCGCGCATGCGTGTGTGTCTGTGTGACGCGTTCTTGTAAACACGATGAGTTGAAGATGCAAAATCTTACTAATATTTAACACAAATTGTAAAACACAATTAGCAAAAACGTTTTTTTTTTTTTGTTTTTCATCTCATTTCAGGCCATTCAAAGAGGAATACATCAAGTAATAAATTGTCGCCGTCGCTCAAAGTGTACGTCGATAATTCTTATAACCAAGCCCTAGGAAGAGCCGGTAAGCCACTTGGCTCAATGCCTGTATCAGAGACGAGCCATCAGACTGAGGCTGTCAGGGACTTGTTTCAGTGGCTCAGGGATCATCCGGTGAGTATTACTAGTTGAGTAGGAGGTTTATGCAAAAACCTTCTAAATGGCTGTCTCCTATACCTACACTGTTACGCGGAATGACGAACCATAGAAGTCGATTTATCAGGGCAAGTGCGTTCACTCAACGATCTGTGTCCAAAAGGGCCTACGCTTCCCTTCTAAAGCCTGCCGCACAAGAGGGGAAATTAGATCAGCAAAATGCCTCGCGTTTCACTTTGCTCAGCTAATTTCTTCGGAGGCAGATAACACAAATAGATCAAAAGTGTTTGATTTCTTTTTTTTTTTTTTTTTTTTTGACACGAGTGTCACTTTTTTCACCATGTGCGGCTGACCTGAGTATTTGGCTCACGTCTTTGAACTATTGCGCAGGCGTCTTTGCAGATAATCACGTCATTGCAAAGTGGTTGCCCCCATGTACGTTACTGATTCAATCCTGGAGGACAAATTAGTCGATTTGGGAGCAACACATGAATGTCTGTACAACGTGAAATGAATGGGGGGCGGCTCACTCTCTGACGCCAACAAGTCGGTGAACTTAAAAGCACAGGGATGTTTTGGGGTTCATTTGCATGAATCCCGTTCGTTTCCCGACCCTTTTTTATGGCATATGACTATATGAAAGGACACCAAATCTAAAAGATTTACTTGTGTAATCAAGTTTTACTGCAGAGTCGGCCCGACGATACGAATAGCCTAATTACAGAATACCCTGCACATGGAAGCTCCAATTTGGAAAACGTAAGGCTACGAGTCCAGGCAACAATTTTTATGTAATTTGAGAACGACTCTGTCATCTATGATTATTGCACCACCATTCTTTGACTATGATTAAGTAACCTTACTAGTTACCTTTTAAGAGGTTCCGAGGATCATATGCCGTCAGTAGTCGATTTGTTTTTGTAAGGAGCCAAACTGCCAAATGGATATGCAGTAAAAGATTCAATTCTTTTTATCGGGGTAAGTTTTCAAGAGGCTATCGGGATACGAAGTTGATATTCCGAGGCAACTTCCTTTTTTCTAGCTTGTGAAGGCTAAATTGTCTTTGAGAAGCTACGAGGATACGCTGCCAAATATAGGATGTCTTTTACAAGGCTACGATGATGCTCAGTCAGGATTCAAACATATCAAGTTGAAGCGGCTACCGGGTTACGCAGTGACTGTGTAGCCCCGTAGACCCTGAAAAAAAACAACCCCTGAAAGAAAAAAACAAAGCCTAAATCTCACGGGGTATTCTGCAATTGTGCCCTATACTTATGTACTGAATGCGCTATTATAGGTGCATGATTATCCCAGCCAAAGATTTAAAGGCTAAGTTGCTCCGTATACAGCAAGGGAATAGGAACCGGTAAAGTTGGTTTTCATAAAACCACCCAAATGTCAATATGAGAACAACTTAAATCCCTCTAAAAATTGTAACTTTAGGCTATTGCTTATATCATGCAATAACATGATAGGGTACTATTCCCCAAAATAGAACAGTTCACCGACTTGTTAGCGTCAGATAGTGACCCCCCCCCTTCATTTCACTTCGCGTTGTACAGGCATTAATCTGTTGCCCACAAATCGACTAATTTGTCCTCCAGGATTGAATCAGTAGCGTACGTGGGGGCAGCCACTTTGCAATGACGCGATCATCTTCAAAAGACAACTGCGCAGTAGTTAAAAGACGTGAGCCAAATGCTTAGGTCAGCCGCACACGGTGAGAAAAGTGGCATTCGTGTCAAAAAAATCAAACACGTTTGATATTTGAGTCATCTGCCTCGAAAGGCGGAAATCTCACCAAAACTCGCGCGCACACGTGAGAAATTAGCTGAGAAAAGTGACATTTTGCTGAGCTATTTCCCCTAGTGTGTGTCAGGCTTAACGTCATTGTTGGAACAGCGTCGCAAGTCCGCATATCATACACGCGCACAACACATTTACCGCGCATTTAATATTGGAATACTTGATGCGCATTACTGCGCTCTCCCAAACGAACGCGCTCATTAACCACCCATCGTGTGCGCGAAAGGAACTTTTCAAGCAAATTGACTCACGTTATTTGCAGTGGTCACGGTAACCGACCAGCCAAATGTGCGTAATCTTCGAAAGTCATTCTGCATTCATAATTGGCTATCTTGTGCGGAAACTATCAATTTATTCTTTCGAATCGAATGTATTTAAAAGTCATATCCTGTTATTACGAATCCGGCATACCGCCATATTGGTATACAGTTGTGAGGCGGGCACCTGTTATAGATACGACTGAACCGTAATCAGCAACACTGCTCCGATTAATCGGGCTCCATGGTTTGTCATCCGCCATTTTAAGATCGTATTGTACGCGTTCTGTACTCGTAGAGTTTATGAACGAAACACGCCGACATTAGAAAGGGTTAACTCCAATAAAATGGAGGAATGGTGAGGCATAGAGCCCTATTTATCGGGGCAATGTTGTTGATCTCGAACAGTCGTTTCGACAACAGGGGCGCGCCTGTTCAAAATAGATTTGGCCTGATTACTAATGGGACTGGCACTAAATAGCGATCTATTTGCTAAAGATACCATCCGTCCTCCACTATGGCTTTTTGGTAATGAACAGGGGAAAATATTTGTGTCACGTGAACTGACACATTCACACTCGTTCATGACCACATAGATTATAGTTTCCTTTGGCAAGTAATACCTAAATAATGGTTAAACTGTGTGCAACGTTGAAATTATACTCCCCAAATACATAATAAGATCTCTCTGTGCGTACAGATACGACAGCGCTAAATGAAGTCATGTACCAGGTACCAGTATAAGGTGGTACCATTTAGGCAGTGTTGGGACAATGGCCTAACATATTCTTCAGCTCAATGTGCCGGCGCAGTGATATCTTGTTTGCAGTCGTTGAAAAAAATAGCTCTTCTACGGGAGCATGAACTGTGCAAAACTGCATCAATTACGAATGCTGTTGTACAAATATTTGCATGGAAAAACTCCCCTATTCAGCTGAGCAGGATTTCATGCTGGTATACATCAAGCAATCACAAATAGGCACAATATGAATTTCCGCTAAACAGAATTTAAAAATTCAACATTTACATAGTAGCTTTTAGCTCACACCAACATGTGCTGGGTGGGCTATTGTGATCATGTCTATCTATCTATCCATCAATCCATCCAATCCATCCATCCATCCGATAACACGGGCACACTTGGTTAGTATACAATTGACCTGCACATTAATGTGATTGGCACCAAATAGCGATCTTTGTGCTAAAAAATACCATCCATCCTCCTATGGTCCGTCTGTCCATCCATCTATATCTGTTCACAATTGATTCAAATTGCTACTCCTCCTTCAGTGTCTGGTGGATCATGATGAAATTTGATCATAATGATCACCAAGTGAAGGGGCCCCAGGGGTGTTCATGAAGTTGAGGTCAAAAGTAATCTAGGGGTCAGTTTCGGCCATTTTGCGAAAAATCGCGGAATGCTTCTTCTCACACATCAAATCGGATGATCATGAAAATTAGTCAGTAGTATCATTGACTAATGGTACGTATGGGGTGTAAAGGGATTATAAGTCCGAGGTCGTCTAGGGGTCATTTTGGTACGAAATGGATATTGTCGTCTTGAAACGGTCAAACTGCTTCTCCTCCCAGAGGTTAAGTGGAATGATCATGAAAGATGGTCAGTATTATCATTGACCAGGAATTGGAGGTCAAAGGTCATCTAGGGATCATATTTGCCCATTTTGATCTAATGGTCAAGCTGGCTCCTTCTCTTACAGAATAGATTGGATGATCATGAAAGTTGGTCAGTATGATCATTGACCAATGGTAAATATAGTGTGGTCAAGAATTTGAGGTCAAAAGTGATCTAGGGATCATTTGGGCAATTTTGTTTGAACAGTCAAACTATTTCTTTCCCTACAGAATAAATTAGAAGATCATGCGAGTTGCTCAGTATTATCATTGACCATTGGTATATATGTGGTGTTAAGGAATTTGGGATCTAGAGTCATCTAAGTTTCATTTTAGCCATTTTTGGAACGGTGAACCTGCTTCTCTTCCTACACAATAGACTGGATGATCATGAGAGTTTGTCGTTATTATCATTGACTAATGCTACATAATTATAGGGTGTTCAGGAAATAGGGTCAAACTTAATCTAGGAGTCATTTTTGCCAGTGTGAGTGTGTGTGTCTGTGTGTAATGCTTTTTTGTAAACACGATATTTGGAAGACACAATGTTTGATTAGTCTCATACTTGGGTGGTGGATCACCCATGGTAAGACAATGATCCCTTTTGTTTTTGGTGCCGACATCATTAATATTCATGAGTGGATGGGGCTTAGAAGCAAATACTCAGAATTTCTTGTAAACACGATAAGTGGAAGACGCATGGTCCGATTGTTCTCTAACTTTGGTGTTAAATCACCAATAGTGAGTAGATGATTTCTGTTACTTCTAGTGCTGATCTCGTTAATATTCAGGAGTGGGCGGGGCTTTGAAAATATCCACAAAATATTTCGTAAACACGATAAGTGGGAGACGCAAGTTCTGATTGATCCGATAATTGGGTGATGGATCACCCATAGTGAGTAGATGTCCCTATTATTTTAGGTGTCCATCTCATTAATATTGATGAGTGGGCAGGGCTTAGGACCAAATTCTCGAAATGTGATTATCTAGACAAGGAATACATAGCTGTACTGTTACCTTGTCACTGATCTCATTAATTTTCTAGAGTGGATGGTGATAAAAATTAATCAAAATTACTCTTTAACATGATAAGTGGAAGCCACAGAGTCAAATTGTTCTCATACTTGGGAAGTGGATTTCCCACAGATACTGACAGTTATTAAAGATCAATACCTGTTAATTTGGTATCATTTTCAACTCTAACGGCAAGGAATCACGAAGCCCTTGGCTCTTGTTTCAACGTGCAAGCTGCTTCTTCTCCTACAGAATAACCTGGATGACCATAAACGTTGGTCAGTCTGATCATCGACCAATGGTACATATAGGCTGCTCAGGCACTTGAGGTGAAAGGTCATCTAGTGGTCATTTGGGTCATTTTTGTTTGAACGTTCAAGCTGCTTCTTTCCCTACAGAATAGATAAGATGATCGTGCAAGTTAGTTGGTATTTTCATATACCAATGGTACATATAGGATGTTAAGAAATTTGAGGTCAAAGGTCATCTAGGCCATGTACTTCTACTGGCCTAGTTCGCTGGCACCTCCGCGGACGGGGAAATCCCGTGAAAGGCATTGAGGATGCGTATGTATGCGCCTGAGCTGTGTCTGGATGCTATGGGCATGTGTGTGCACTCCCAAGCATGTCCTTAAGGTGTACCGAGGCACGTCTTTCCTAGCTCACGAGCGGCTCGGAACTGGCGTAGCTGCCCGAATATTCGGCCTCTACAATGAGAAGTCACGCGAGGCTGCACGTGCCTGCGCGTAGCTCATCTCGCCTACTTCGGGGGTAGCGTCGCTGCTTGGGAATTCCCTTGCATTCCCCATCAGGTCCTTCCCTAGTACCCCGTAAGGCACTGGATGTGCGTATGTGTGAGTGAGCCTGTGTTACGCCACTGTTAACACGATATCTTGAGAATGCAAATGTGTACAGAGATTAAACTTAATATATAGGTCCCCATATAGGGGGAAAGAACCCTAGGTCAAATATAGAAAACACAATAAGTGGAGAATACAAGGGTCTACAGGCTTCTTACTCGGCATGTAGGTTTCTCATATGAAGTACAAGACCCCCATTGTTTTGGTACTGTATCAATGTCATTTGAGGTCAGCAGAGGTCAAACTTTAAAATGCTTATAATGGAGAATGGAAAAGTGCACATGCTTCATACTTGGCCTATGAATGATGTCTGTATAGAATACCAACCCCCTTCATATTTCAGTGTCAATCCAAGGTCATTTGAGTTCAGCAGAGGTCAGTTATGAAATGTTTCCGAACGCCATAACTTGAGAATGCAGAGGTCGTTCAGCTTTGTGTTCGGCAGATAGGTTGTCAATAAAGAGTACTTGTAACAGAACTGTCGGTATTGGCACCATTGCAAGATCATCTGAGGTCAACAGGGGTTATATTTTAAAATGCTTATGAACGCAATAACTAGACAATGTAAATGTGCACACACATACTTGCCACAAATGCAAACAATTACCCTACAAGGTTTATCAAGAAGACTCATCAATAGCACAATAACAAGGTTTAACGTTATGATCAGATCCCATGTAGTGGATTTATATTCCATTGAGCTTTGTTGTCAATGGGTGGGCATGGCAGGCCCTACTAGACAGACATCTATGGTGCCAGGAGATTATACTTTTACACACCCCTTCGATATCGCCAGTGCAATAGTGTGGTTTCACTCGCTCCTCCCCTAAAAGGATCTGTCCCTGACCTCAGTCTCCCTTTTGATAATTATTGCCTAGATAGATTGCCTTTATTTCTATAATTACTGTTAATTTTCATAGGATGTGTCGGCAAGCTGTAAAGTTGTGATGAGGGTCTCGATTATTTCTCAATCTGAACAGGTGGCTGTTAGGTGCTGAGGTCTACCTCATCAAAGCTATTTGCATTTGCTATCAGTGATTTTTCACTTTTCATTATACATTTTCAGCTACAATAATCACATCAGTCAAAGTCATTGTTAGTTGCCCTATTACCCGTGGGTTCTTGGATAAAGGTAGTCGATCGCACGTGGTTTCAGCTATTGTTTCATGAAGATGATGTTATAATGTTATATTGTGAACATCACTGGAAGGAAAAATGAGAGTGCTCGAAGAGAAATAATTCGGCTTGGCATCTCTACGCAGTTGCGTTCTTGTTGGTCATTTTGTTTGAACGTTCAAGCTATTTTTTGTTTCCTACAGCATAGATTCAATCATCATGAAAGTTGCTCAGTATTGCCATTGGTTATCACATTCGTTTTCTATCTAGCAAAAATACCAGTGCTGATATAGATTTCATGGGTGTGAGCTACACTGGCACTCTTGTTAGTTCATTACAGTATACATGATGAAATGACATAGTTGATTATGAACATGGAAATTAATCATTTTTTCAGGACGAAGATTTTCAAGTGATGGAGACAGACAACGATGAGTACACCGCAGTTGTCGTCATGGATTACATTAACCGTATGAATCAAGTCGACATATGGCAGAAGGAAACAGGAACCAGGCTCCAACCACAAACTCCTGCGGAAATGCTTGACCGTTACGAGGGAACAATCATTTCGTTTGATGAAATCGATCTGCGAGAGAAAATAGGACATGGGGGGTTCGGTGACGTCCACTTTGCCAATTGGAATGGGTCGGTTGTGGCTGTTAAGAAGCTGCGCGTACAACGCGTATCCAAGAAAAGGCTGAGAGAATTCACCGACGAGTTACTGGTTTTCTGTAGGCTGGTTCATAAAAATATTGTGAAATTTATTGGCGCATGCGTGGTTACACCAAACCTTGCCATTGTGATGGAGTACATGCAGTGCAGCTTGCACGAGGCCATTCACATTGATAAGCGTAACTTTTCAGGCAACGAACGTCTGTCTCTCATCGAGCAAATCATGAATGGTCTGAAATACCTTCATCGGAAACAGATTGCCCATTGTGATTTGAAGCCACAAAATGTTCTGTTAGCCTTGGGTGGTGATCCAGTTGCAAAGCTGACCGATTTCGGACTGAGCATGATGAGAGTTGAATTTGAAAGCTTAGTGTCCGCCGCAGAACGCGTTCGCAACATTGGGACGCCTCGGTACTCCGCCCCGGAGGTACTCATTGGTCAGTTGCTTACCAGGAAAGACATGATGAAAGCAGACGTGTACTCTGCGTCCTTGGTCGTGTTCGAAGTCATCTACGAGAAAGCACCGTTCACAAGGTTGAATTATGCTCAGCTTTGCGAGCATGTTGGGAAAAGAACAATGACACCAGACATTCCAGATGAGATACAAATCTCTGTCCCACTTCAGTGTTGTCTGAAAGCTTGTTGGAGCCGTGACGCAGACGAACGTCCAACGGCTGCTAGCTTCTGGTCGACAGTCAAATCGCTTCCGAGCTTGTGGGAAGAGTAGGATGTTCAACAGTTGTTGAAAGAGAATAACGGTATCTCGTGGTAGGTCTAACTTTAATTGAGTTCATAAGTTATATATGCTTATCGCGATTATCAGTCCTACCTAAAACTCGTTGTTGGAGTTCCAAGGTTTCTGTGCTCAATGGGACAAACATCAATTAATTTCATACTTATAAAGAAAAGTCTTAACCTATTTCTTTGATGGAGTTCCAAGGTTTCTGTGCTCAATGGGACAAACATCAATTGATTTCATACTTATAAAAAAGGTCTTCATCTATTTCTTGGCCTTGCTTGATCGGTTCAATCCAGGACAGCTAGTTTTCATCACCAAAAAGTGGTTAAATTTTGACCAATCATTTTATTGTATAAATTGATTTGGAGAGGAGAACTCCCAACGTTGGTAAACTTAGAGATATTTAAATTTCCACGGACAATTGATTTGGGTATACCAATCACTGATAAGGTGTAAGAACGTGGCAGGTGATACCCCGATGTCAGGTTTGTGCCAAATGTGGAAGCTTCAGAAACAGTCCAATGTGAGGCTCATTACACTTCACTGTCGACAAAACTGTAAAATTTTAACACAATTAAGTTCCTGTATTGAAAAGTATTCACCCAGATTAGTTGTTACTGATAGTAGTTGGGGACGTCCGGTAGTAGTTACTGGTGACACTACATTACTGTTGTGTGGTATACCATTAGTGTAACTCGTGTTCTTGGCTCATACTGTCAGTACACGTACTCTACAGTTTTAGCCTTCTATCGAAATTTTCATTTTTTAAATTCATACTTTTTCAGTTGTTCCATCTTCTCTTCACACTGTTTACTTTTTTACGTTAAGTTTTCAAATTCAGAATTTCCGATTTTATTTTCAGATTTTGGAGGTTGCCAAATTTTTCAGCCTTTTCACATGTTATATCAAATATTAAGTAGTGTTTGATTGTTTACACAATGGGACACTAATTGTTTTGTATAATGATTGAATTTGTTCCATCAAACTCGGCTGCACCTCAATGACTGGAACGTTCCAACTAGTATTTTGCCTTCTGAACTCATGCCAATGATCATATGCACACTGTAACATAGCATTACTATTGGCAGGGAATGTTTATAGGACTACCAGAAATAAATGTAAAAGGTATAATAATATATGTATTTTTCTGTAAAAATGAGTGTGTGCACGCTGTCGACAAACAGTTGAAATTACGCCGCCCATCTGGATGCAAGAAGATAAATGAAACTAACAAAATCTTTAATTTCTCTAACATTGTTTTTACGAATTGTTTGTTCATAATGCTTCAAAAACGATTTGAAGCCATTCCAATGAATTCAAACAAAGTATGATCAACATGTCAAATTATCGGAGTTCTCCACCACAACGATTCATGTCAGGTGTGAGTACAAAATCACCAAAATCATTACCATCATCACCATCACCATCATCATCATCTTCACCATCATCATCATCACCATCTCCATAATCACCACCATCATCACAAACATCATCACCATCACCACCATTAAGTTTTAAGTTTAACGTTTGAGGGTCAGGAAGCCAATTGGCTCATT